>JAGFPH010000144.1:385355-400740 GCA_018207615.1 Philaenus spumarius
GCGGGAGAGGAAAAATGTATGAGATCGCGACACCGCCACCGCCACCGAGCGTATATGTATTAAATATTATATTTATTGGTTATTTTTAACTACTAATTGTATTGAAACAATTTAAACAAGATTATGCTTACTTAGTTTTAAGTGATATTTCAATGCAAACAATTAATAATCTACGTTATTTATAATTTAATACACAAATCACTACAAATATTATTCCAGAAACATAATCAACAACTCATCGAGAAGATTTATCAATGGAATTGAAACGTTTACATGAAAATCCTATGCAAACCATCACCAAAACATTTCTTGATTTCATCAATAAGGATAATAGATTGTCTATATTTTCATTCAATTGTCAAAGTTTACGTGAGCATGTGAATGATTTAGAAATTGACGCTCTTGTTAAGAAGATTAATGTATTAATATTATCAGAAACTCATATGGGTAACGACGAAAAAATTGACATTCCAAATTTTAACTTTGTGGCGAGTTTCAGAAGAAATAATCATCCAGCAGTAGCTATATATCAAAATGCCGACACAGTTCATTATTGCACAAATTATATGGATGTGCATGCCAAATACGCCACGATGTTTAACACTTCTACTTCTGATATCGGCGATATGTGTATGAGTCGTTGCCACTGCGGCGATAATAAATTCATTATTATGGTTGCCGTTTACATTTCTCCTAATAATTCATTGTGTGCTATACGAGACTTCTTTTATGAAAATTTATTTATTTATTCTCATGGTGCATCTGCATTGCTTCACCAAAGAATTGGAAAAAGATTCGATGATTTGCCAATGATTTTGAGTTGGGATTTCAATATAAACTTTGCAGACTATAAAAATGTACCATTAATTGAATTTTTCAAAAATGAATTTGATTTAAACATGTCAAATGATTGCAATCATAGCACAACAAGATACAAAACTACTATTGATGCGGTCTTTACAAGATATTTAAATAAATTCGAATCAAAACTGTTTGTTTCCTACTTTAGCTACCATAAACCGATTGTATCACTTTTAGAAATTGGCGATGATGCTGGCAGTGATGATGGTGCAAGAGTTGTTGAAATTATGGATGGAAATTGATTTTTCTGAGTGTACTTAACTTATTTTTGTAAAGCATTTGTAATAATTCTCAAATGTAATTTTTTTCTTTTATGTAATATAACTGAAATAATTATGTATAGTATTTTATATTGATAAATAAAACAATTCGTGGTACATTATTTCCTAAACATTACAAAATTTTTAAAAACGCACAACGCGTGGTTAATGAAGTTTTTTGTTATTTTAGAATACAGGGCACATTACATTTTAAATTTTTGTATCACTATTATTTTTGTCATTTCATTTTTTCATGTAAAATAGAACATAACTGTTACTTATTGATAAATAACTAAAAATATTTTTTAAATAAGACCTCGTAAAAAAATTTCTCAGCAATGCCAAAATTGAGCGATCAAAGCTAAAGGAGTTTTCACTTCTACCGGCAGTCCCCCGACTGCATGTTTTTTTTTTTTTTTTAGTAGTTTTACTAAATACTGTGTAGCATAAAATATCTTTCTTGTATAAAGTAACCCACAAAGGGCCTATGTTACCCCAGTTGATATTATACATTCTATGTATCTATTTATTTTCTTATGTTGAAAAAAATGTTTTAACAATACTTTAAAAATAATAAAATATTTTAATTATATTTTTATATAATATTGTGATTTTGAATATGCTTACATGATTCCATTCCAAGAACATTTGTATTTTCGTTATTTTAAAGTTTTATATACAGGAGTCCCGTAATCTAATATATTAAATACGTAAACTTAATAATAGATATTATTTTATTAGACAAAACCTGCTTGTTATTAGAACATTTTTGCCTGTGACAAACTGTAAATTTTCTGATTATAAATCAGTTTTAATTTTGTTTTGTTCTTTTTCCAGCTGCTAAAAGCAAGGTTACAACAGCATCTTTAATGCCAGCTGTATTATTGGGATCTATAGTGTTTGTTTCTTGCATTATAGTGTTGGGTTTGATCACTAAACAAAGAAGAGATTTAGAATCATCTCTGCGCATTTCTCAGGTTTGTATTATATATTGTAAATTTGTTATTTTAATGTTTTGGAGGTCTACAGATCACTCTTATAAAATGGTATAGTTATCTCTTTTCTAATTCGTGTAGCACTATCGTATTGAATGACACTAGGTGCTGTTTTAAATGATTCACGAATTTAAAAAAAAAAACTTATAATTGAAACAAAATGCTCCAAGAGCGGATTACAATTTATGTAGAATAAATGTGAAGTGAAGGAAACCTTCTCAGACAGAGTTACAAAAATCATAGTGCAAAAAGCCTCCCACCGAGTAAAATGGCTCAGACAACAGCAATTGCTTAAGCTGTTTTTAAAAGAATTATAAGTAGCCTACTGTATCTAATTGTATCATTTTTTCAGGGAAGTTAACCGTAAGTATTGCCCCATTTGAGATGGCAGTTTTCTATATATTAACACGTTTTTATTAGTTCAGTTTCCGTTATGTCTGTCTGTCTGGGTGGAACTTTGCAATTGAGTTTAAACTAACTTCCCGACGAGCTAGAGGCTTGAAATTTTAAATATAGGTCAGAACTGGATGACAATACAATATTCAATCGGAGTACGGATTCCGTCATGTATATCTGTCCGTCTGTCCGGATAGAACTTTTCCATCGAGTTTAAACTAACTTCCCGGTGAACTACAGGCTTGAAATTTTAAATATAGGTCAGAACTGGATGACAATACAATATTCAATCGTAGTTCGGATTCCGTCATTTATGTCTGTCCGTCTGTCTGTCTGTCCGTCCGGATCGAACTTTCCAATCGAGTTTAAACTAACTTCCCGATGAGCTAGAGGCTTGAAATTTAAAATATAGGTCAGAACTGGATGACAATACAATATTCAATCGGAGTTCGGATTCCGTTATGTATGTCTGTCCGTCTGTCCGGATAGAACTTTCCAATCGAGTTTAAACTAACTTCCCGATGAGCTAGAAACTTTAAATTTTAAATATAGATCAAAACTGGATGACAATACAATATTCAATCGCAGTTCGGATTCCGTCATGTATGTCTGTCCGTCTGTCTGTCTGTCCGGATAGAACTTTGCCATCGAGTTTAAACTAACTTCCCGATGAGATAGATACTTGAAATTTTAAATATGAGTCCGAACTGGATGACAATACAATATTCAATCGGAGTTCGGTTTCCATCATGTCTGGGGCTGGTTATAACTTTGCCACTAAAAAGCGTAAAATAATTTTATAAAAAAATTTTAATGTACCACGTTTTTAAAACAAACTAAAAAGTATAAAATAATTTTCGTTAGCCCATCTAAACTTTTGAGGGCGAATTTAAATGGCTAAAGAGATATTTATAAGACTTGAAGATTAAAAAACGTGGGGCGCAGCCAATAGATACTAGATGTAGATAATGCAGATAAATTCACAACCAGCACTTTCAGTGCATTGGAAATGGGATTCATTGTAATGTAATTTATTTACCCTCATTAACTATCATGGGTTGTCTGCGCCCCACATTTTTGAATCTTCAAGTCTTATAAATAATACTTTAGCCACTAAAAATTCGCCCTCAAAAGTTTAGATGGGCTAACGAAAATTATTTTATACTTTTTAGTTTGTTTTAAAAACGTGGTACATTAAATTTTTTTTTTATAAAATTTTTTTTACCTATCCTGTGCTGGTATGCACAATATTTGAAGGCACCTCTGATGTTATAGCCATAAATGTCCTTATTATGCAAATGCTTATACTTAAATTTGAAATAAAGGATTACTTCCAGTTAGTACAAACTTAAGTAATAGTATGAGTATTCTATGTTCTGTAAAATAACTTTTGCATAATTGATTTTTTTCAACCCTACCATAAGTCTTTTTTTTTTGGGGGGTGAAAGTCTTTGCATATTTTGGATTGATAAACTTTCCCAGAGTAGGATTTCGTAATTAAAATATGGATAGATTAGTGTAATAGGCCATCAAGAATCGTATAGAAGTTCTAGAATATTCTTCCTTAGCACAAAAATTCCTGAACTATAGTAAAATTCACCTCAGAGTGAGGCGGAAGTTCAAGCCTACCGAGGGTCAGCACGGTCAACTGGTTTCCGCTCTACTCCGACCTGAATTTTAATTTTTTATAGTAGCGTTATGCAAACTTTTTTTATAACAAGAAAATATAAAAATAGATCACATAACGTTGTGTATCACGATCGTCTGTTTATTTTGATACCAAATTTTAAGTAAATCGGTAAATGTTGAGTAATTAAATAGTTCTTAGTTACTTGAAAGCTATGCCATTGGTATCAAAATAAACTGACGATCGTGATACACAACGTTATGTGATTTATTTTTATATTTTCTCGTTATAAAAAAGTTTGCATAACGCTACTATACAAAACTAAAATTCAGGTTGGAGTGGAGCGGAAACCAGTCGACCGTGCTAATAAGTCTCCCCCTCGGGAGGCTTGAACTTCCGTCTCACTCTGATTTGAATTTTACTATAACTTTTGCACTAATATTGTCAAAATTATTATTCCATGTCAGATTTCTGCCAATAATGAGACCTAAGAATTTCATTGAGTTAATCTCTTAAAGTTCTCTTCTTTCTAGTAAAACACTGAGTGTCTGGTGTATACGATAAGATGGTGTACACCAACTGGCTCAATCTGTGTCGCACTGTAAATTATGTGTTGTGTAGTTTTTGTAATTAATGTGTTTGTGTTTTTGTGTGTATATGACGACCTGAATAGTGATTAATATATTGTATAATGAGATTACGGACTCGAAACCCATCGTAAGTACTACAACTCAAGAAGTCACAAGACGGGCTAATAACCAGGTAAAATACTTATAGTAATTTAGTGCATTTATTTCATTCCTTTTTTGTTCAACTGAGATTGCATCTTGGCAATAGAAGATGATTAAATTATTATATATTAGGCTTTTACGCCTTATATAACCTTAATTTTAAGATTTTTAATTATTAATCTTAATTTTACTTTCTCACTATACTGTAGTGTAGAGAAAAAAATCGATGTTGAGATTTTTGTGGAAATATCCGTTTTGGGACCTCCTGAGTTCAAAAAAGTGGTTTTTACAAAATGTCTGTCTGTATGTATGTGTGTATTTATACAAAGCTAGAGCGAAAACTATTCGATTGATGTCAAACAAATGTGCACCAGACATGTCAAATAGGCCTGTATAGATGCACGAAAAACGGGTTTGAAAAAATTTTTGAAAAACAATCCCCTTTTTGGCAAGAAACCCCAAAAAATTTGTTATTATTTTTTTATAAAAAAACGGCTCTAACGATTTTGATCAAATTTTTCTTATTTGTAGACTTTACCATATGCAAAAAACTGCATCCTTCTAAAAATTCTCGTTTAGCTAATAATAATAATAACTGATATTTGGCCATAAAGGGGGTTGTTTTTCAAAAATTTTCAAAACCTTTTTTCGTGCATCCAGACAAACCTAATTGACGTGTTTGGTGCAAATTTGTTCGAAATCAATCGAATAGTTTCTCTCTAGATAATAAAAATAATATTTATTGTTAATTTCCTACTTTAATAAATCACCTCTCCTACCCCACCTACAATTATGAAGTCACAGTGAATCTGTTTAATAATTTAAATATGTTTGTGAGAAAGTATGTGCCAGTTCCTGGTACCGTTTATTATAATATAAATAGTTTTTTTATTCATTATTGTAAAAATATTTACTTTAAACATTCTTATTTCTTTTCATTTTAAACTTGGAAACCTAAGTAAATCTTCCCTAAATTAATCTAAAATACCTACTTATCCTCATCAGGTTCAATTATTTGGGATTGAATATGAAATGTATGTTCTGTAAATAATAAGCTATCAGGAACTTATTCAATCATTTTTTAACTGCTTTCTTGAAACTTACTCTCATTAAGATACAACTGCTTCGAGTTGTAAAGATTAAAAAACTTTAGACAGTTTAGTTGCATACCTGGTACGGATTGTTTTATTCTACAGTTATGGTTACTTCGTGAATAGTGAATTGTTTTTACTTGTGTAAATTCAATTTAAGAAAATTTATTTAATCAAAACATATTTAAATACAATAAAGTAATATCGGTTTTAATCAGTTAGTTTTCAGTTAAGTTTCTTGTTTATAACCCGAAACCATTTACTGAACATTTATTTTACTAATATACATAAGTGTATTTAATGTTTTAGAGGTTAGAAGAATCTGCTATGCCAAGATATTTACGGCCACATTATGAACAGACTCTAGATGGAGCTCCATCAACACTACCTAAATTTCCAAGTTCATCAAACATCGCTCCAATCATAATGGCTAACTCTGGTATTATTTCTTTAAATATTTAATAAATACATTAAATATTAAATTTAGTTACATTAATCTGTTTAGTTTTTTCTAAAAAGCCGATTAAAAACAAAATTTTCAGAAGAAATTTAAAATGTTCTTACAAGAACACTTGTTAGTTCAAAAAAGTTATTTTCCCCGTAAACAAAAATCAAAAGAGTGTTTAATCGAATTAGAAAATGTCAAATATGATAGATTGTTCAAAAATATAAATCTACATTTTGTAATTACTGATAGTTTATAATAAAATATTGATTTATGTTTTTCTCTTCAGTGGGGCATTTTCTCTTAGTACCTTCACAAAGTAGGAAAGGATAAAACTAACATTTTTAAAATACATATTATTGGAGTGGTTATTATAGAAATTTATTTTCCGTACCTATTAACAATTTCATCTATTGCACAAAGATGTAATAGTATAACATAATGATACTAGATACCATACAGTATTATATTAATGGGCTTGCATGTGTCCAACCACAACTAATAATATTTATTTGAATGTCAGTACACAAGGCACTATAGAAAGTGATTTATTTAACACACTCAAATAACTTTGATATGTATGACTAACTCAAAAATAAATATCACTTGTGATTATGATTGCTTTAATTCAATTTAATTAATAAACTCAGATGCCAATTTTTATAACAGTGAATACAAATTTTAAAGTATTGGAAAAAATTCTGTTAATTTTGTGATTTATTATCAACCAAACTATAAATGTGTACCGTACTTCGTTTTATACCTTTAAGTTTTTGTTAAAAATACACTAGTAAATCATGTTTTCTTCTTTTTTTTTCTAGGTGATGAACTAGATTCTGGTATTGTTCTGGTTACAGACAAAGATGAACAAAAAAAGAAAACTACTTTCATATCTGAAAAAATACCGGTAATTTGCCTTTTAATAAAAAAAACTTGAATAATAACACAAAGCACATACATAAACAATTTACTATAGTGGTATATCTTGGTTATTGTTATAGATTTACAGCACTCTAAACAAGAAAAACAATCAATCTTAATTTAGAGTCATTCGTCACTTTTACTCTAAATGTGCACATCATCTATTTCTTTTTCTCTTGTTTTGAAAAAGATTGATTGTTGTTTAACTTATGATGGTGAGTCTTGGCTGTATACCATATCGGAAGGTATAACTTAAGAGCGTAGTGGCTTGCTAAGCTCGTTTTATTTACTTATTTTTTTAAAACATTAAATTGTACCATGGCTTTTATTACTAACAATTCCTCACATAATAATAATATCTACTCTTATTTTATTAGTAACACTAAATAAAAAGAATAAGTTCTTGAGTTTCTTAATGTATAGCAATTTACCTACGGCTTTTAAATTTTTTAAATAATATTTTTATTCTAAAATTATGGTACCTTCAGATGTACCTAATAGTAGAGTCAATAGAACATTAAAAATTCTAAAATCCACTATTCCGATCCTGGTTAAAGAATTACCTTAATTCTTTTTACATCTTATTTTTGTGAATTTGAAAAATAGTATGCAATTACCACAAAGGAATGAAACTTTCATTAAATATTAAAAATTGCACAGCATCAAAAATAACAGGCAATAAAGTTGTTGAGATACTGATTGTAGTTATGTTTTTTTTTTTTACAATTTAGAATGTGATTTCTAAATTACACATCATTTCTATATCAACGTAATGAAAAACTACCCCTAAAAGTTGAAAAATGTATACCACGTAAGATATTAAAAATGTGCAATCATATATTTTTGAGTCACTGATTATGATAAGGTTACATCAAAATAAAATATTACTATAATGTTTTTTTTTTTTTCATTTAATAATTTTATTTCCAATTTTTTTTAATTTTTATTTACTGTTACTTTTATTTTTATGAAAGCAGATTTCAAGAATGGGTGCAGATTTAACAATTTGTTACATTCAAAAAACATTGAGTAAAATAAAATAAATTTGTGAACAGTATACAAATTTTTTGTTCAATTAAAATTTATTAAAAAATTCACTTTCACTACTATCATATAATTCAATATTTTTGATTCGATTATCCTTTTTGGAGCTTTCTTTATTACAAGATTAGCTGTCATTGCCTCTACTGTTATCTAATTCTTTCTACTGGTTAAACATTTTTGCAATGTAAACCACTTTTCTGATAACCACAACCTGGCCCACAGCCTTTCTTACAAGAACAAAAAATAATTTGTCATGACCCTCCCCCTCCCCCAAAAAAATCTTGAATAATTAATATTTTTAATAAGCCTTTTTATACTAAATACGTTTTCGTAGATAAATTATTCTATAATTTTCGGGAGCTATAATTATATTCGCAAATCAAATACAATTTGGGAGAGGAATTTGTGGGTCTAGCTCTATTAAATATTCATAGAGAAATAGATGTAGATATGAATGCCGTGATTATCAGGTTTGCTAAGGGCTCAAAGACGAGGTTGGAATTTGTCTTGTAATTCATATGTATAGTATTTCCTATTACATACTAAACAATTAATAAAATGTGTATTGTTTCAGTTTCTATTCTACCTGAAATGGGTCAGTTAAAAACTTGACAAGTATTTAGATGTCGCTTAAAGCTAAAGCTTAGATTTTAGGTTAGGAGTTCGTTGACCTATAATTTGATACTATAAATAAATTGCTATAAATAACTAGCTATAAATCCCCTCCCTACGAAATAAAAAAATAAAACACAAGACGGTGATCCCCCCAAAACTTAAGGCTGGAACCGCCCCTGAATCCATTTATAAACAACAACACTTGTAGGGCCTAATTACATCTACACATCCGTTTAGAAGGACTTTAAGAAAATTAAAGATATTTTTAAATGTTACTAGCTATTTATAACAATTCATAAACAATTTGTATGACAGTAGTTTTAACCCTTTGAGTGTGCACGTCATATGGTGCTGACAAACATAGCCTAAATAAGTGAATGTTTCCACTAAGAAAATGGTATAAAGAGTAAAAATAAAATCTCACCAAAACATATATAGAACGTTTTTTTACTTTTTGAAAAATTTTCTATGAACTATTTTAAACATGGGTAACTTAAATGCACATAGCCACATTACAATCTGTGCATTTTTTATGATGACATTATTTTATATAACTCTTATAAAATAAGCAAAGAAATCACGAAAGATTACAATCAATACAACACTTTGCAACTGAAACTACGTTTATACTTATACTCAGATAGTACTGTATTTACTTTACTCTGGCAGGAGGGAAAGGTTCTCTTTGGCGCAAATTATAAGCTCAGTCATAGACCATAATTTACCTCCAAGACACACCCTCAATAACACGAGAACTATTTGTGTAGTACAGGGTTATTCTAAATGATGGACCCATTTTTAAAAATTCGTATTTATTAAAGTACAAATCCAAAATTAACAATCTGTATACCAATGAAAAGAGGAAGTTTCAAAGTTTTTTTCCATACATTATAAGTGTTCCTGTGGCCTCCGTTAGCTGCACATCTACGCCAAATGGAGATGGTTCCAGAAGCGGCCGGTAGAGTTCTCGAGGCAATAGGCCGTCATTTTGTGTCACTGTTCAGTTGTGAGTGAGATGGTTACTGTGGAGCACAAGGTTTTCTGCATTATTGAGTTCGCAAAAAGTGACTCACAAATTGAAGTGCAGTGGGCATTTCGTGCCAAATACGGTATTAAACCACCAACCTAGAAAAAGCATTAGCCGTTGGTTTAAGCAATTCCAAAAGACTGGAAGCGTGTGTAAAGGAAAAAGCACAGGCCGACCGCATGTATCTGAGAATGATGTCAGAGGGATTGAAGAAAGTTTTGTTCACAGTCCAAGTAAATCTACCAATATAGCTAGTATAGAACTTGGAATACCCCAGCCAACTGTATGGAAAGTTCTGAGACGGCGTTTGCTGTACAAACCCTACCGATTACAACTTGTGCAGGCTCTCAAACCTAATGACAAACAGAAGCGTATCAAATTTTGTGGTTATGTGCTAAAAGTGATGGAGGATGATTTTTCTACAGCGTATCATTTTTAGCGATGAAGCGACTTTTCACCGTAGTGGAAAAGTCAACAGACATAATGTTTGCATAAGAGAATTGCAAAATCCACATTCAACATTGCAACTTAAAAGAGACTCACCAAAGATAAACGTGTTCTGTGCCTTATCCAGTACAAGGGTTTATGGACTTTTTTTCTTTGCGGAAAGAACTGTAACTGGAATAACCTACCTAAACATGTTGGAACAATGGCTGTTCCCTCAAGTTAGGGAAGATTCACAGGACTTCCATGTACGAGGATTTTTTAATGAATCCCTTCCTCATCACTGGATAGCTCGCAGGGGAAATGAAGACCTGGGGTTATATTAAGGAAACTGTTTAAGTCCCGCCTCTACCAACTACGCTGAACTAACTGTGGAACCGTATCACTGCTGCAGTGCACTCAGTAACAGCAGATATATTTTGTCGTGTGTGGGACGAGTTTGGCTACCACATAGATGTTTCCCTTGCAGCTAACGTGGCCACATTGAACACTTATAATGTATGGAAAAAACTTGAACTTCCTCTTTTCATGGGTATAAAGATTGTTAATTTTGGATTTGTACTTTAATAAATACAAATTTTTTAAATATGTCCATCATTTAGAATAACCCTGTACTTTGCAGCCATTCACTTTGCAAAACTTCTCACATGGCAATTTTTAACCCCTGTTGCTAAGCAACATCATGTGCTATGATTTGGTCACTTCTACGTCATAAAATGGTTAAAGTATCGCATTTGTAACTAAAATCAGAGAAAAATAACTAAAACTGTCTTTTACTCCATTTCTTAGAGGCTTGAATTTTGGTTTTTTTCGTAAACCAATACGTTTCGAGCTATTTTGAAAAAACTGCATAGTACAGTGAACTCTGAATATCTGGAGCTGTGGGAAACGTTACAATTCAAATCGTTGGAGGGTAGCAACAGGGGTGGGGATGTTTCTGGTCATTCAGCCTCAACAAATGTTTATTTCATAAATAAAGTATATTTTCATAGTAAAAATGTAGAAAACATACCCTACTTGTGCTTAAACATACCCATCCTACCATACTAATATTATACTGGTTTATAAGTTTTACAAATTTTATGTTGATTATTACATTTTCCAAAAAGAATATATCTCATTTAAGTACGGTACTCATTGTTACTGTTTTGCTAACCACCATTAAATAAGAGTTGGAACTATCCGTAACTTAAAAGCTTGTGCAGTTTCCAATTCACAGAATATGTTTAGACCATTTTTAATACAAAGCAAACAAAATTATGAAATTTAAATATCTGGGACTCGGTTAGCCAGTAAAATACTCTATTGACTCTACTATAAAAAAGCTTTGAATACATTTATTTCATATCTTAACTTTTCTAAAGTTCTAAAGTTGTTTTTAGTTACTTTAACAATAATTCTTATTGTATTTTATTTTAATTATAATTGTTCAATATAAAAACTATATTAAACCATGATATAGCCAGAATGTAATTACTTTTTTAATGTAATTACAAAATTTTAAAATAAAATACAGGAAAGTGTTCTGTCTACATGAATATTTTTGGGGATGATAATTCTACATTTCCTCAAAAACACAAGCAATTAAAATTTGATTTTTAATAAACAGTAAATTTTCCATGTATTTAGTGGTAAAAGATACATTTGTTTTCAGTTGAAAAGTTTTCAAAGTAAAATGTAATTTGTGAATCACTGAATAAAGTTAAATATACTGTGACTCAGCAAATAAAATGTTTTTCTTGAACAGTACTTAAAAGAATGGTACGACATAAATGTGAAAAAACAAGACCTAAATAATTTGTATCACAAAAATATATTGCGAGATTACTAAATTAGTCCTCAATAGATTAAATAAAAGTATTTGATTGCTTCTGTTTTGCTTAGTTTAACAATTATTTAGTATTTTGTAATTCATTTTAGATGACAACAGATATTTCGGAACAAAGTCCTTTGCCAGAGGCACCAACTACTACGGTATATGTGACATAAGTTCAACCGAAGAACTCTTAACATATTTTCTCTGGTAATAATATTTCTCTAGTAAGTTCTAAAATTTATTGTGGATTGTGGTATTAATCATCATTTCTTTTCATTGATACAAAAGACATTACTCCAGCATAAAATTTAAGGGTGTTTTAACAGATTAGTGTTTAACTCTGAACATGAGTAGCCTACATAACTATTAAACACTTGTAACCTGATGGGATTGTTTGGAAATATGATCAGTACTGAAAACAATACTTGTTCCTTGAAGCTGCAATAAATTAAAATGAGTTAATTTCAAAAATCTTGTCTGTGCATGAAATATAAAGATCTATCTTCTAATATTTAGCAAACCATTTGTTTCAACCAAATGTGTTTTAAACTCATTTTAATAGTTTCGAAGTTACAATTACACTTAATTTAATTTACCTTATAAACGCACATCAATCCATATTTGTAATAAAGGTAAATACAAGAATGCTGAAGAACAGTTTAAGATAATATCTAAAATTTATATTATAAAAGGCCTTTAAAAACAATAAAAACAAATTGCTAAATGACCTTTCGCACCCTTATTTATAATCAGTAGATGTTCAACCACTCCATTCATTAGATATCTAACGAATTTTTTAAATTACAGTTGGTTGTTTAAGTTTCATGTTGTGAAATATTATCATTTGAATAATTATCTAATCATAGATTTTAAAACATGTCATAAACCACAAAGAACAAAATCACACTATGAAAAGAGATAAATTTATTTTAAAAAAAACATGTTAAGCTCCCTTCTCTGATTAACAAAACCTTAATTCAGTCAAAACCAACAGTGTAACATTATTTGGGTGTAAGTTTACTATTCGACCCTAGCCTAATATTTTTGCAGACAACGACGTTGTTTTACATTCTACTGTTTAGATGTTGAATACAAGTAAACATACTTGCCCATCCCCCCCCAACACCCCACGCCCCCAAACCCCCCCCCCCCAACCCGCCTGGGGGGTTCTCCCCAAATAAAGTAGAAGTTTTTTTACGTTTAATAAAAAAAAAAAAAAAACTTAAGCTCAGAAAAATATGGCTTACGCATAGTTGTTTTTTCTTCTTAAAAGTGTCATTTTATTCCCTGAAAACAACCCATTAGGTAACTTAAAGTTTACAGTTAAATCCAATAACTTATTAAAGTTTTTCATAAAAATAGTTTATGGAAAAAAGGATTAAAGGCTCTATGTAATTTATAAAATAATACAAGTACACAAATTCAGTAACAAAAACAACACATTACTACTTTTGTAAGTAGCAGATGACATCATAATATTAAATAAGTTCTTTAACCTCTAATGCTTGGTCAAAAATAAATCCTTGTTATTGGTGGTAATCGTATGTAATGTAACATATTGAAGTAGAAAACTAGCTATTGGAATTTAAAAAAAAATTAATATATAGTTGAAAAATACAAAAATTTATTTACATTCATTGATAACTAAGAAAATATTGTAAGAAAATAACAATAAAAAACTACAATACATTTTGAAGACCAGTAGTAGGTACTTTACTTATAATTTAAGTTAATTTGACAGAATACAAAAATGTAATAACAAAGAAATGATATTTCATCATGAAATTAAAATTTCATGCACCACAAAATTAAGTGAGAATAAAATTGTTTTAATATAATTTTATAGTTGCAAAATACAAAAAATAAATCACTTTAAATGAGCAATTCTTGTATCTACCTTTATATCTTTGTATCTGTCGCAGATCTCGAAAACGGCTCTAACGATTTTGATGAAAATTTACATACAGGGGTTATTTAACATCAGGAATTGAATGCGCTAGGTCTTATGTCTTCAAAAACGTGCATAAAGTCTGAAAAATACGCATTAAATTTAAAATCTTAACTTCTTTTTATACCACCTTTCAAGTCACTTAGAAGGTGAATAGGTACAGCTTCTTTTTATACCTCCTTAAAAGTTACTGAATATTCGAATAGATACATTATAGATGTATCTATTCGAATATTCTAAGTTTTATTTTACTGAAGCTTTTCTGTCGAGTTACAACAGCAAGTGTTTACCGTTTGACAGCGTGCACAAGGAGTGGTTTAGCCCTTGTTATAGAGCCCTGGGTGTAACGGGGGGGGGGGGGAGGGAGGGGGGTGTTATAACCCCCTATTGTAAAAAATATTTCGCACGTTGTTTACATTAAAATACGCTCTTAAGAGTAACTTGTTTTCAACACCTATGCAAATATCAAGGTACAATAAATTATCAATATAATATTGCTGACATTATCTTTGGTTTAATTGGGCACTGACACTTTATTTTATATAGATGCAGTGTAGTGTATCAAAGTATAGTGTTCTAAAGGAGGCACACGGAGTTTTGTCCACTACGGATTATTTGCCGTCACCGTCATACAGTGACACGAAGGAGAATATTAGAGCATACATATTGGTCGGAAAAATAAACGATCGGATCGGTTTATTTACCGCTGACGGTAGCTGTGCAGCCGCTAGCTGCCACTACATCGACGGATTTTCCATCGCCTCCGCCAAAACAATGGCGAACGTGAACAAATGCACGCCAATTTTCCTTATTTTAGTATTTTTTTCGTAAAATACTATACTTCAGCCGCGTGTGCAGTTCGTCAAATGACGAAACCGACTTTCTTAAATAATTGAAAAATGTTTCTTGTAGTTCCTCAAATCAAGAAACACAGTCTAGAATGCTCCAAAATCTGTTCTTCTTTTATTTCTTGATTGGATGAACCCAAATATGTATATTTTTTTTTGCTTCTTTTTCAATCGGAGACAGAATAACAATAAAGCGAGAGGTGATCTCTTTTCATGTCAATAAAACATTAGAAGAAATAATATATTACATAACAAACTTCGTGATTGATGAACTAGACACTTCAGTTTAATGAATCCTAATAAGATTTTTAGACGG
>JAGFPH010000144.1:404680-452348 GCA_018207615.1 Philaenus spumarius
TGTTCGGGTGGTGATTGGTATAAAATTGTTATATGTTGTAGTATTTATACTAATTATTCTATTTGGATTATGAATATATATGTTTATCAATTATTGTAATATATAAAAATGTTAATTTATATTGGACGTAGCCTATGCATAAAAATGTCTTTTGGCTTTAATAAAAATGAAATAAAAATGAAATGAAAGTATAAATTAGCTTTAAGGCACTAAAATATTATCTGTTTTTATATTTTCTATGTTTTGTTGACAATGTTACCTGTTTTTATAGCTATAGCTGTAATATAAAATGTAATGTGACAGTAAAATAAAATAAAAATAAATAAAATAAAAAATAATTCTGTAAGCGAAATTTTAGATTCAAAATTTTGGGAATTTGGTAAATCAGAGGATGATGGAAGAGGTATCAAATTAAAGGTATCGATTCAAGGAACGAGGGAAAAATATTAAATTAAAAACTAAGGGGTTTTTGGGGTCCCCTAAAAACAAAAAATCCCCATAAGAAATACATGAGAATTTAAAAACATCTGCTTTGTTTACATTAAAACATTTGGTATTAAATAAATAAATTAAAAACATAAAACAGCTGTTCTGTAAAATAGTATGACAGTTAAGCCCCCATACACGGGCGAGCATGGTCGCGACGGTGTTGGCGGCGAGGATGCTCGCCCGTGTGTAGGGTCTACGAGCCTTCGAACCGGCAAGCATGTTGGGTCCGTCGCTCGGTCCGTCGGACCCGGCGAGCCCGAGCCCCGACACGGACATGCTTGGCCGTCTGTGGGGATAACCAACATGTTCGCCATTTCGCCGCTCACCTGCTGCAGGTAATTTTTTCCTTTCGCTGATCGGTGGGAATTTTCTAGATTTGGATTGGCAACACTGCTGGGGCGCTCGTGGTTGGGTAGGCGGGGTGAGGTACGCAGCGTAAACAGTTACCCGCCTAAAATATCAGACAGAGAATAGTTATTGTTGAAGAAGCAGTGAGGACGTGACGCTTGTGCAGTTTTGTTGAAATTTAGTGGTATTTTGTGTAAGTTGACAATAATAAAATGTTGTTCAGCGATAATAAACAGTTCTGGGCTGAATTTATAGAAGTTTATCGGGAACAGCGGTGTTTGTGGGACGTGAAAAGTCGAAACTATTGCAACAAACACTTAAGAAAGGAAAGTTTGGACGTCTTGATAGAAAAATGTAAGGAAATTTTTCCAAACGCTGATGAGAAGTTCGTCAAAACGAAAATTGACAATTTGCGTGCATTTTTTCAAAGAGAACTGAGAAAAATAAGTGCCTCGAAAAGCACGGGAAAGGGACTTGACGAAGTGTACGTACCAACGCTGTGGTATTTTGATTTGCTCCTGTTTACAACAGACCAGGAAACAGCCAGAAAAGGGGCTTCTTCACTGCAAAAGAGATTTAACCTCCCTGACGAACCAGAAGATAACACTGAGATGACAGTCGACAATGTAAGTTGTGCTTTTCTCTACAAATTATATAGTTAATTTTATGCATTGTATGGAATGTACTTGTGAAATGTATTCCCAGTTTACTGTTTAGTCCTATATAAAATTAAAAGATATACTGGTATTGATTATGCCATTATATATTATGCCAATTTATATCAAGCCATCCTAATTATTTGTACCTCAACATTTACTTTTTTAATGTTTTATTATGTAGCAATTTTATTATCCGAGATACGGCCTCAGACCTAATAACCATTACTGTTGTATATATTTTTTGGGAAACAGACGACATATATTTTCACTGTAATCTATGTCGATATAACAATAATCAGCAAAAGTATTGTGTTACACCTTTATACATGCTCAACCACCCTGAGATCATGGCCTGTCTGCCAACCGCCCGAAAGGCGCCCCCGCGGCAGAGTCAAAGAACCTACCGTCTGGCGGTAGCGGTGACCTCTTCCGCCAACACTTTTGCAAGCATGTACTAAAATATTTTCCCCAATACCTACAGCCAATATGCGATTTTAGCAAATATCTTATATATTTCCCAAATCAACGACTGAGAATGGATTGATGGAAAATAAGTAATCAAACCTGAGGGTTATAAACAGTTTTTTATTCATAAAAGACCAACTAGTAAAAAAAACCGAGAAACTACAAACTATGTAATTAATATTATTACAATATGATTTTATATTACAAATCATTATTAAACAAAGCCAGACATGTTTCGAGATTAAGTATTATGTAGATAGAAAATACAATTATATATACAAAATTACGAAACACATTATGCACTGCTGGCGGTTGTCAGTGTTCATAATCTTATCGGCGATTTATCATGTGCTCTTGGAACTCAACTTTTCCCTCGTCATTAAAGAAGTGCCGGTAGTATCCTCGAATTGTTTCAGCTAAAGATGTTTCTTTCCCGGACCGATTGTGTCGCTTCATGCCTACTAGCTGGCGCACACTGCCTCCATTCACCTTCAGTGAGAAGTCCTGTTTTCGTGTCTTCCCAGTCAACAGAACTAGGCGTCAAATAAGTGGAACTTTTCCTTCGTAAATAATTGTGCAGTGCGCAGCAGGCAAGAACAATAATTTCAGTGGTTTCCAATCTCGTCTTTATTGTTGTTTGCAAAACTTGGAATCTATTTGCAAGAATGCCGAAAGCATTTTCAACAATTCTTCTTCCACAGTAGTTGTAAATCTTTTCATCGTGTTTGATTCCCTTCTTAGGGTAAGGCTTCATGAGGTTCTCTTTTAAGGGGAAAGCCTCATCTCCAACAAAAACAAAAGGTAAATATACATCTCTGTGGTTTGGATAGCTCGTTGGCGATGGTAAATTCAACTTACCGTTTACCAATTTTTCTCCGAAATCTGTTTCAAACAGAACTCCCCCGTCAGACACTCGTCCATTAACTCCACAATTTACGTACATAAACTCATAGTTAGCGTTAACCACAGCGAGCAACACTATGCTGAAAAAGTCTTTGTAATTGTAGAAATAAGAACCACTACCAGGAGGTGGAAGGACGGCTATATGCTTGCCATCAACAGCTCCCACGCAGTTTTCTACTTGCCAGTATTCCTTAAAATCTGTCTCAATGTTCATCCAGTCGCTTTCGTTCTCGGGAGACTGAAAAAGAAAAAAATAGTTACTCATACGTTTAGATTAGATGTTTTACTGCATAGACCATACACATATTATACGTGACGTATTTTTCGGTATTTTTACCCTTTTCTCATTGTTTTACACAGGAAGCAGAGAACTCCCCCAGTATCCTGGACGGTGGCAACATAACCAGTCCAAACGAAAGATCATCTGCCGCTGCCACGCCTACTAGTGTACTGGGAAGGTCGCTCTCATAAACAGCAGATCTGACATCTGACACCTCGAGCAGTGGCCCACGACACCAGCGAAAAAGGAAAGTTGTCTCAGAGTTTGATCAAAAGAAAGAAGCTTTTTAGGAAACCGCAACCAATGCTTTGAATCAGCTTAATGAATATAAAGCATTTGGGAGCAGCGTCGCCTTCCAGTTAGAAGACATGGATAGACGCCAAAAGATATTTGCACAAAAACTTATTTCAGATATTGTTTTCCATGGTAAATTAGGAAATTTAAATGAATACTCAGTCATCCAGTTAAACAACAGCCTTCCCCCTCAAACTAACGTACCAACTTTTTCACATGGAGAACCTAATGTGCAACTGGCAACTCATCCGTTTCCGGGATACAATAATGGAAATTATAACTACCCTGTTTACCCGCCATACACACCACAGCAGTTATCACAATCTCACGCTCCAGGAAATACAATTGTTGTAAACGAATCTCCGGCAACCAAACGCTCTAAGGCTAACAACAGACGAGACACCGGTGTATGGTACACATGTGTACGGGACACTAAATGTACTATCAATTAAATGTGTGTCAACAGATGAGACACTGAGTAGCGCGCTACCAGATTCTGTGGCTCTACGGTGTCTCTCCCTGCGAGAAGCTGGGACACCGGGACAGTGTCCCGTACACCGGTGTCTCGTCTGTTGTTAGCCTAATACTTTAAATACCAATGATGCTACGGTTGCAGTTGAAGAAGACGATAATATCGGGCAGTATCTGCTCTTCAGCAAATTAAAGTAAACTTAAGTTGTAATCGCAACAATTCCTTATTGCAATTTTTGGAATTTTGAATGCCGTCTAGAAACGATAACAGTCCCAATAAAAAAACTTAACTTGATAACTGATGTATACGTTTTTCATTTAATTTTACAATATTATTACACACAGTTTTATTACGTGTGATACTTAAAACGTACAATGATGAAAATAATTTTTATATTTAAAGGTTTGGTTTAATTATACGGAAGTTTATATTTCATTTTATATCCAGAAGATCTTTTTCTTTTTGTAATTCTTTAAAATAAATTTGCTTAGTACAATTTGTTTTCATTTATTAACATTGCATGCGTTTTAACTACCGTTGATAAATTAGTGTACGGTAAAAGATTTGAGAACAAACTAAATGAAACATGTTCAAATAACTATACAAATGTTATACTTACGTTAAGGTATTCATCTCGAAGAGCATTATAAATTGCAGTGCAGGTTTCTGGTATGATTTTTCCTAGCGACTGAGGCGATATGGCACAGCTAAACTTTAGGTTTTCGTAGTTTCTTCCACTGGCCAAAAACTGAAGTGTCGCAGCAAGGAGCTCTTTACAGCTGATCAATTCCCTCATAGAAGTATTTTGTTTTTCAATTTCTGGAGAAATACGTCCAAGAATGTCCTCGAAACAGTCTTCAGTCATCCTCAGGTAATTTTTATAATCAGTTGGTTCGTTTGCTGCTAGTTCTGCCAACAGAGACATGTGACTGAACCGGTTCCTGTTTTTAAGATAATTCTTGCACCATATTTTGCGTGGCTTGCGTTTTTTCTCATCTTCCAAACGAACGAAACCACCACAAATAGCCACCACAGTGTTAACATCCATTTTGCACACACTGACACAACTCGACTGTCACAGCGCGGGAGAGGCAAGAGTACTGTGCGGCACGCGGCAGCGGCGAGCATGCTCGGTTGTCTGTGGGCAATGCCGAGCAGGTTCGTGAACATGCTTGTCCGTGTATGGGAGGCTTTAATGTAAATAATTATATATTTAAATAAAATCTGTTACTTATTAACCTATAAAAGATACACGTTGACACACACATAGATGAGAAACTTTATATGTGCGATTTTTGGAAGGTGTATGGCTGTTCCATTAACTTTCCATACATTAATTATAATTTTCTTAATATTTTGCATAAATTGCATCATGTTATCAACTGGGGGAAGACCAGCAAGAAGTGGGAGAGTGTTCAGGAATGTAGCGGACAGACGTAATGCAGATCGGCGAATAAGAGAACAAAAAAATCCACAAGGGAACGATGTCATAGAACGATTACCCGCTTTCAGAAGACCTTTGGAAAATGAATTATTTGTTGTGTCTCATAGTTTAGGTCTTCTAAGCAAGACTGCAATCACTGTGGAGCATTTCAACGCATGTTATTACAATGGACTAATTATTATGCCACAGCCACAAATAAATGACGAACTAAAAGAACTAATGCTGCATGATTCAAATTTCATAAAAAACATAAGGCAATATGACAGTGTAATGGGTTTTGCGTCTTTTTCTGCTACTCAGAAAGATATTCCAGGAAATGGACCTTATTGTTTTCAAAGTTCAAGGACAAATAATTCATCGATATATTTCTAACTTATTACCCCTAAATGGTGATTTAAACTCATATGGCCAATTGTACTTCATAGACACGTCAGTAGCAACTGATATATGGCTGCAACGGAATGAAAATAAGAATTTAAAACAAGATACACTGACTAAATTAACAAACATACTATCTGTTAACCCTTATGCTCAAACCTACAAAAAAGCAGCTGATATAATTCAGCACCAGGAACAAAACCGCAGTCTAGAAATTCGTTTTTCATCACTCCGTACCGAAAGTAGCTACTTTCGATGTCAGCTGGTAGCAACGAAAACGATCGTTTCCCAAGCTCTAATTTAGAGCAAGGGAAAAACGATCAGCTGATTTTCCCTTGCTCTAACTGAAGGAGTGAATGTCACCAACAATACCAACTGCACAATAAACATAACCTTGAACTTCTAATTGTTACGTTGTTATGTAGGCTTATTATAGTAAATTTGTTATTATAAAAAAATGTTAATTGAGAAATATAATAGTTTGCATTTTACTGAGGTTTCTTCTTCAGCATTGTGTGTATTTTTGCGTCGTGATGAAAAGTACCGTTCATAACTTGTACCAAAAGTGATTTTCCGGCACTTGCTCCAATTATTCCCGTACTCGGCTTCGCCTCGTACGTGAAACTTGGGCGCGCACCGGAAAATGCCACTTTCGGTACTAGTAATGAAATATACTATTATCGACAATATTCCAATGGATATGAGAAGATTCAATAAACCTAACGCTGATGAAATAGCTGCAGTTTTCAGTTCGACTAAAGGGGAGCCACCACAAAACCGTCACGTCGTAGTTCACCACCGACAAGGTGGATCCATACTGCGACCCAATGGTAAAGCCCCTTTTATTTCCCTTTGTAGAACCTGAATGGGGTCCAAAATTAATTCACAATGGCCAAAGAAGAGGAAGGCTAACAATGTTACAGTTTGCGTGTTATAGACTAGTAATCCGTGAGGGGTTCTCACATATTCATGCCTCAAAAAAACTATTTCAACAGTTTGTTGTAGACATATACACATGAGTCGAAGGCGAGCGATTAAACTATGTAAGAAAACATCAGTCAGAACTGCGAGTCGAGCATTACAAGGGTCTCCAAGATTTTGTATTGAATAGAGCTCAACTTAATAATCATACTGCAGGTAAAATTGTTGTGCTATCATCTTCATTTGAAGGTAGCCCACGGAACATGATTCAATGGTATCAAGACGCCATGGCAATCGTTCAAAAGTTTGGTAAGCCAGATATTTTTTTGACAATTACCTGTAATCCTAATTGGCCAGAGGTACTTTCGTCTCTTAAGGGTCTGCTCCAGTAAAAATAAAATGGATTTTTATCCCATAAGAGCAATGTTAAATTTCATACCATTTATTTCGTTTACTTTTTATCATAAAATTGTTTGCAAGGTCTCATTTTAAGCACAGTCACAATACGCATCCTTCTTGCAATTTAAATTTTTTAAAATCTCTTTCATTTGTCAAGTAACTGACATTTTGTAAGTACAAAGTTTGATTTTTTTTCCTAACACAATAAAAAATTAATAATGAAAAATAATTTGTAAGCAGGATCCGAAATTTTATAAAGAATATTCAGTTTTTTTTTCAACACGCAATTACAAATGATAGACTTATAAAATGGTTTGAAATGAGGCAATGTCAAAGAGTTCAGCTGCAAGAAATTGCACTGTTTGGATAGGGATATAGTGAGAAGCGCTTGCGTTTCCGGTTGCTTTCTCGTTTACTGGAGCAGACCCTTAATGCAAACGAAACCCCAACAAATCATCCTGACATTGTTTCTAGGGTATTTAGAGGAACCTTGGACACTCCAGAATAACAACATTGGTTGGCGGAGATCGGACGCTCGACATGATCTCGGACCACATGAAGATCAAGTACTCTCCTTCTCAATACCTTTCCGAGTGGTAATACCAGATCGCGAAGAATGGTTTGAAAGAAGGAGACCCCTCCCTGAGTGTGAACTAGAGTAGTATACGGACGGCTCAAAGACAAAGGGGAATTCAGGTGCAGGAATCTGTGGTGGAAACCCAAGGCAGGAATGTGTGCTGCCGGTGGGGGAACACCCAACAGTATTTCAAACTGAAATTACAGCTCTACTGGAATGTGCCAGAGAGAATCTTAAAACTCGGTCATATGAACAGAGGAATTTGCATTTACAAAGATAGCCAGACAGCTTTGAAAGCCCTAAGCTCAAACGAGTTCAGGTCAAAACTAGTCTGGGAATGCGTCGAATCCATGAAACAGCTTGCGGGTCTCAACGAGGTTACACTCTGTTGGGTACCAGGACATGTTGGAACAGATGGAAATGAATGTGCAGATAAGCTGGCAAACAAGGCATCAGCTTCTGAATTCACAGGACCTTAACCTTTCTGTGGCATACGCAAGACGACAGCTATGCAAGTAGTTGCTGACTGGGCAAGACTGGAACATGGAAAGAGGTGGAAGAGCATCTCTGGATTGAGGATGAGCAAACTTTTACTTCTTGGCCCATCAAGACGAATTGCATCCGACATTCTGTCATTAAGTAGGTGCAAGCTAAAGGAGGTGGTCGCTTTAATCACAGGACATTGCCACCCTAGGGAACACATGAAGAACATGGGAATTTTCACTGGGAATCCTAAATGCAGGAAATGTGGCCTGCATGAGGAAACCACAGAACATCTAATCTATGAGTGTGAGAGGCTGGAACAGATCAGTTAAGAAACCTTTGGCAGACTGAACAAGGGACAAACCATACCTCAAGACAACCTTGTTAAGAGGATTCTTAAGTTCAACGAGCTTATGGATCTTGACAAGGGTAACTGAGGGATCAACATCCTTATGTGGGAGCGCAATAAGCCCTAGAGGCTGATGTGCATAAGGTTCTGGACCGCCCACAGAAGAAAAAGAAGGGTATTTAGAGGAAACTAAATGAAATAAAAAGAAAAATGTATTGAAAAATAATGTTTTCGGAATGGTAAATGCATATGTTTATGTAATAGAATTAGAAAAACGTGGCTATCGATTTTTGATGAAGGATCAAAGTTCCGAAAACCGAGAGAATTGACCAATGCGTCTGTGCCGAACTACCAGATCCACAAGAATTTCTTACACTTCATAATATTGTTTTTGTGGTTTAACTCACCGCCAGCAATCCTTTTTGAAGTAATCCTTCTGTTTACATATGTATCACGACACGTATTTCGGACATATTATTCGTCCATCGTCTGGTGATAAAAATAATTAAAAACACACTTAAACACATTCAACACAATACAACATAAATAATACAGTTCCCGTGTATGCGCGCACAATTAATACATATAACATTTTCCCCCTGTCTCTTTGCTGACATACAGTGCACTGCTACTGCCTAATGTCAGCCAAGAGACAGCAGCCTCGAAGCGATGGGAGCGGGGCGAGGTGGCGACGCTCGGTACTTTTTTATATTTCCCGAATGAGGCAACCTTTACTGTCTATCAACCTTGTCAAGCAACAAGGAATAATGTGTTTTTTTTGCGATCAGCTGTTTAACTAACTGCCAGAATTAGATAACGAGGAAGGTCAAGTTAACCTCAAATGTCTTCATATAAAAATATTTTTAACAAATTAAATATTTAAATTTTAATCATGTCTGGACAAAAGATACGACAGTTTTTTTCGAGTTTCAAAAATGTGAAAGTGAGTATGAACAAATCATGTAATGATAATGCTTTAATTTTAAATTTGACTAAACTAAAACCTATTGTTTTTAGAAGGAATTTAAGGAATACACTTTATTAATATCTTCTACTATACGTTCACTACCAATACATTAGCAATAGCAACCAAATTTTGCCAGCTTTGGTGCCAATATTCTTATACTGTAGCTGAATTGTCATTACTACCATATCTGAACCTCGTTTTCACTCCTGCTTTAATCAGATTACCATTATTTTGGCTTGCAAATACCAATAACCTAGCTACAAAAAAATCAAAATGCCAGGGGTGGTGGTGGGTAAAGGCTTTTGCCTAAAAATACTGGCTGGTAGTTTGTTTTTAGAACATAACTATTACTAGGGGCCTAATGCTTTTTCTTTTTTCAATACTAATTCGGCTTGAGAAAACTAATAACCTATCTTCAAATATGTCAATCCCAGGGGTTATGGTGTATACTTAGGGCTTCGGCCTAACAATCTTAGCCTACTGGAAATTTGCACATAGAACTACACACTGAACTTCGGTTTTCGAAAAGGATCCGAGTTTATGCAACTTAACTATAGTTTTCAAAATTTTCCAATAGCACTACTATACAAAATTGTACATCTTTTTCTTTTTTACTTCCCTTAGCGAAGCATGGGTAATTTATGCTGCTAGTATTTTTAGGCTAGCCTATACTATATTGTTTAGAGTTTAATGTGGTAAGGTATAAAGTTAGGTTAGTGTTTGATATTTTGTTCATGTAAACTTTACTATCCCAATATACAATAATTCATGAATTAATTTGATTTCAGTGATAAATTTACAATCAACTTAATTGCACTAAATGCATTGGAATAGCAGAATATAGCAATTATATCATTTTACAAAAAACTTGTTTCTGTTAAAACTGTCAGATGATTTGATTTAAGATTACTATCCTATGTACAATTAATTTGAATATTTATGTAAGATCTGAACACGTTTCACTCTCTCTAGGCCAGTCTTGAATAAATGTTACAAAAGAGCATGTGTAGGCCTACCCTACTTCTTTTATTATTGATTGTTGATTGTAATTCTCAATTATAACTTTATATATTTTAACAAAACCTTTGTGAAATGTTAATTCTTCTGTGTTTAACATGAGGTGAAGTAAGTTTATTTGTAAGATTTTTTACAATAATTTGTCTTATTAAATTTTTAGAATTACATTTTGCTATTTTCATTTAAGATGTTTAGTAACTGAATAAGGCCTAAACAGAATGGTTCAATTCTAAAGGATTTACTTGCTAATAGATTGTCACCTCTGCTGAAATGTGATGTTTTGTAAATTTTATCATTCCTTTATTTCTAGATTTTTATTTCTTAACCTTTGTAAAATAGTAGGCCTACCTTCAGTGGCGGCGCGCAGTCATTTTAACTGGGTGGGCTAGTTGTGACCTTGGCCTAGTAGTGTCTGGCTTCTTGTGCAAGAGCAATGAACTCTACAGGGTAGCACCTGAACGCGGCGAGTGTCTAAATTTAACCACACCCGTTTCTGGCGCGGCACATACCCTGTCCAATGCGAATGCATGAATACCTTAAATTCTTCCATGTA
Organism: Philaenus spumarius; assembly: GCA_018207615.1. Taxonomy (NCBI): domain Eukaryota; kingdom Metazoa; phylum Arthropoda; class Insecta; order Hemiptera; family Aphrophoridae; genus Philaenus; species Philaenus spumarius. The sequence goes on from JAGFPH010000144.1 coordinate 415,679, forward strand.
CTTACTGTGATAACTTTTTGATTAAACAAGTGTTTCAGGTTAATAACTCTCTTTAAAAAAATATACGCGTGACTATGCCGTTTGTTTGTATGCACAAATAATTCAATTAAAATTAAATTTGTTTAAAATACTAACTTTTCATATATTTTTCTGTGTTTTTTCTAATGTCACTAATTTCACTCTCAAAGTGATCAAATGAATTGCTAACTGTTTTACTACTTGAAGATTTCTTCTGGATTGTATTATACATAATTTCAACATTTAACATAACATCGTAAAAGAAGTCAAGGAAGAAAACAAATTCCTCGTTTTGTAGGAGATGCTTCAAACCAACGGCGAATGTCACCAAGGAAGAATGTAATGCACAACACGCTTTGTCACTGCACGTAGACTGTCTCAGGGCTAAGCCTGAGAGACACTTACATTAAACATATGGGAGCCGGCAGGGAGAGGGAACTGTCTGCGTGACGTCAACCATCTCTGACGCTAAGCTACATGCTGTATCGCCAGGGCTAGTTTGAAATCAGCCCCGGCTGCCTGGTTTCTACTCTCAGTCGCCGCGCAAACATGCTTTTGCCTTACATATTCACACGCTGTTTTCATATTAATTCAGTGTTTATTTTAATGAACTAATATTTTCTTTTTCTGAATTATTGGTGGGGCTCAGCCCCACCTGCCCTTATGGACGTGCCGCTACTGCCTACCTTGTCCTGGGATTAATTTTCCACTTAGCCTACCGGTAATGTTTTAGAATAGATAATGTACTATTCTAACATAAGGTATTATTCTTCAACCGAATTAGTTTTGAAGCAGAAAATATATTTAGGCTAGAATCTATAATATACTTCCTATCCATATTGCAGCGTATCTTCCTTTATGCAAAAAAAGCTGTAGAATTTTATATCCTAATCTTTCATTTTATTATTACACACAAATGTATTACCTCTCAAGTTATAGTTAATAACTATATTTATTTGTTTAAATTATAAATGGTACTTGAACAGATTGTACAAAATAAATCAGTAAAAAGTTAGTAAAACTCACATTACAAATGTTTCGTTCTGTAGGTTTATAAATTCTACAAGAAAGTACAGTAATAAATTCCCCAATTTTAAGATTTGTATGAAATATTTTCAAGATAACTTATTAACAGTGAAACCAAGTGTTGGTTTATAGGCCTACCCTAAAATATACAAGTTAGTATCAACAATAAAATTATCATCTCAATTCAACTGATATAATAAATATTCAAAGAAAAATAAGTATGCCTGATAATTTAATGATTTTTCAGGTTATTCCTCGGTTATATTCAGCATCTACAGAACAAACAAAGATTTCTGCAGAAGCTAAAATACAAGATATTTTGAAAAAAACATTTCCCTTAGCAAAATCAGTCGAAGTAGTTGATGTGTCAGGTAATACAAAACAAATATAAAATAATAATATTTATTTTAGCCATTGGATTACTTTATATTATCAATGGTTACATCATATCTATAGCAATTTACATTTAGTCTAATTAAACATGGTTTGCTGACAAATACTGACAACATCTTCATTCTGACATTCCTTAACCCTTTGCGCTCGGATGGCCAGAACTGTTGGCCATACGATATTCTCAGTCATCTCTGAATATTTATCGAATTAGACATCCTCACAGCTCGGATGGCCTGCCTGACTGGCCGCTTACGATACTGTTGTCAGCTCTGCCGCTAATTTGACCTTGCGGCGTCAACAGCTCTGAATTATTTTTCACTACAATCTGAAATGTTGTTAGTGGGTATTTATTTGTTGTTTAACAAAATCATGGGCTTTTAGTAACTCTTTTATTTTGCCATATAAAAAAGTAGATATATTATATTGTTATTGGTGAGTTTTTGGTTTAGCTGTAAATATAAAGATATATATTTTAATGAATAAAATAAACTATTGCAAACCAGGGCTATAGAATACAAGGGCTAGACCAGTCCGCAAAGGAAAGCGTTCCCGTCCCTGCCTCTGTGATGACATCACGTTGGTACCTGCTCCATTCCCAACGCTTCTCATAAGTATTCTCTGCTAAAATAATTTCAATTTTTTAGCAAAGCTGTAACATTTTTATGATGCGATCTTCTTTAGTTTTAGTATTGACACTACACAAAGCAATAAGTACACTGTAAACAATTTGTTTAAAGATTCTGTAAGGAGAAGACAGGGTAATAATAAAACTATCTAATTCGTAGGTAATAAACCTTTGTAGTGTACTAATGTTAGCATACTTTAAATTTAATTCTCCGAAACATTTCTGAAAACTAAACACGAAATTGAACACATTATTGAAATTAATTGTATTTATTACAATAAAATACTACAACTTGAATGTCATACTGCAGTTTAATAAAACATGAGTAATACTTATAAAATAAAAGATCATTTAATGTTTATGTTCATATTGCTTATGTATGCTATGGTGCTACATACTAATTAAAATTCTTTTACTGTTTTTTTGCTGATTTCACCCATGATTGATTGATCAAGGCCAGCATGATAACTGATTGTACTGTCTATATGTATTTCATCAAAACTCAAAACACACGTCTTTTCCAATGACGTTAGATTTTCATTGTTTTTAGACATTAAACTCAATACATTGTGTAGAATACCTGGATTGCATTTAAACTTTGAGATCCACCTTTTCAAAGTAGTAGACGAGGGAAGTGGTAGGCCTATTTTTCTCTTAAAAAGTCATAAGATTTTTTACTAATAGCCCTTAAAATGATACTTCTAGAAATATCGTCACTATTCCACTTAACTATTTTTTTGTTACTTGAAATAGCTTTTATTTGATTATTGGTAAATATTTTTGAAGCGTTTTTAAAAAAAGTGTGACATCTGTTTTGACACATTTCATTTTTTTATTTACATAATGTTTGCTTAAGAACTTTTTTTAGTTTTTGACCTTAACATTCTTTTAATTTTTTTTCACATGCTCTACGATTAGTTTTCTCGTTTATTAAATCATTTTTCAAAGAAGTAACTTCATTTAATAATTTATCAATGGTTTCTTTGTTTATTAAACAATTTGGGCACTCAAAATTATCCTCAGATAAGTTTGAACTATTACCAGAAGAATCGTTAACATTGTCACCTGAATAACATTCGCCAACTGGGATCTCACAAGCTTCAACTATTTTGCATTTTTTTGGACTGAGAGTATTTAAATGTTCTAGAGCACATTTCCTTACTGCTCTCTTTTCAAGCCTATCACCTCGTTTACTACTGGCACAAAAATGAATGTTTACATTACCTAAATTAAGGCTGGGAACTGCACCTTCTCGAAGTACTTTCCTCAAAGGAAGCCCGAGAAGTCTGTTTCTCAAATCGCCTTTGTACGAAGTTTCATCAAAATGATCACTGCACACTCTTGCATATTCAGTGTTTATTTTGTCACTCCGTTTACATTTGTTTACCCATAACGAACAAATAACAGAATCCTTTGGAAAACCATGATAAATCACCGTAGTAGTTTTCTTCGAACGATTTTTACAAGTAGCCACTGAACATATAGGCATTGCTTTAACATTTACCCGAACTGGACAAAGGTCTTTAAACAAATGACAACGGAGAATATATTATGTTATGTCAATATTTATTGTTTAAGCGGGAAGAATTGAGAGGGAAGTTTTGGCGGAAATGCATGAGAACTAAGGCGAACTGTGCTTACAAGGCGTGTCTTGGTACCAGTGTGACGTCACATAGGAGGGGGGGCAAGAGGAAGGTTGGAACAGTCGGCGAGCGTCAACATCAAAGAAGTGACCCAGCCCTTGTATTCTATAGCCCTGATTGCAAACAACTTATCTAACAACATTTTTGGTAATTTAAAATAAAACAAAATCAAGTACTTGTTAACAAAACACACTTAAAAGCAATAATAAACTAATTAACTTAACTTTTGATCTAATAAATTACTTCAAAATTTAAAAACATTAGCCTAGACCACCGCAACGTAAAACTAAACTGCTGGTAAGGTTATAATGTAACGAATATTGCTATATTTTGATACAACACTGACCAGAAAAAAAGCGAAAATTAATTACTTTAAGATTTGGACTCTACATTTTAGCACAATCCAGACAAAATAAAACTACTAAAAATAAATTAATGCAGATCATTTGTGTGGCCAGTCCTGCTGGTCATACGGGCGTTCGAGGGATATTAACTTGTCCAGTACCGGTACTGCTGGCCATCCGATCTGAGAGGAACGTAACTTGCACCAACAATTCATACTTGACAAAGAAATGGCTGTGGCCAGCACTACTGGCCATCCGAGCCCAGAGGACTTGTATTAAAAATCCTACCTGAGCGCAAAGGGTTAATAAGCATTCCAGGTCTCCACAGAACCAAAGCAGAATATACTGCTTTTAGGAGCAGTTTTTTTTACTGCCCGAAATTATGATGTGAATATTCACATCTGAAGAGTCATTGATCCTAGAAGCAGTAAATACTGCATTTATGTAGTCCAACCCTCACAAATACTTAGACATTTAAAGCACAGTAATTGAATTATACTCAACATAACATGTAGATTTATTAATTAAATATACACTTATTTAAAACAACATTAAAAGCAGTCATTATTACCAAATTAGAGATATGGGTAACTGGTTTTAAATTTAATTTCTAAAAATGGATTTAGTTAATTAGGTAATCTTATTTATTAAAAAACGTAAATAAATATTGACAAAAAATTGTCAATAAATCAAACACTACCAAATGCAAATGTTGCAATAAACAAATCTTGGCTCACCAACATTTTAGTTACGGCATACATTTTTTACAGAAATTTTTATGACAGTATAAACTTGTAGTATACCTTAGTTTTTTCTGGGTTGTTTACTTGTGTTGTATATGAAAGAACTTTTGATCTCGTTTACGTATTCGGTAAATATTTGAATCTGGAACTCTCTGGAGCTGCTTAGTAGAATTGTTCTGTAGGTCAATTCAATTGTATATTGTTGACTAAAAATATTGATTTTGATAATATTATGTCTATCCATGGACTGACTTTTTGTCTCACAATTGGCATGCTGTACCCATGTCTTTTCTCCCATTAAGTTATGACACGATCGAGGTCAAGAAGTGCGCTACCGTCCTTGTTGTAGGCTTCGAGGAAATTCAGCGATGCAGAATTTCGGTGGTCTTCCGACTAGATTTTTGGCACCCATATTGCACAAAACTTGTGATAACCAAGCTTCCCCATTACAATTTCATGGAGTAAACTTTGTGTGATATGAATCAAGAATTCCATAATCATAAGGCGTTGATTTTCACAAAGTTTATCGTTGATTTTAATCGCCAGTTCATCAGTCACAAGATTATGCATTTAAACTGAATGCACCACTGCCTCATTCCACCTTAATTTACTAGTTCATCTCCGTACAGATCACAACGTTCCCTATGAATTTCATTGGTTTGGGGTTTTTTTGCTAGTAAAAACCTGATCACTGAACAAACCGCACTATTAAAGGGATTTCATATTCAAATGCACATTTCGGTATTTCACAACGAGCACCTTAGAACAATCACAGTCCACATGCTACGACAGCTTGTAACTGACTGTGACTGCAGAAACCTTTGTTTGCCAAGATGGTGGCTTTATCCCCACCTATTGTCCATACACGGCTAATCGAACCCAAGATCTCTTGGATAGTTTTGGATGGGAGATGTTTGATCACACCTGTACATGGGAGGTGTACTACAGTCCGGATCTGGCGCCGAGCGATTACTACCTCTTTCTAGCGATGAAGACCTGGCTCGTAACAGACTGCTTTGCAGAACTTCATACCGGTGTTACCAGTGGTTGAAATTGAAGGCGACAGATTTCTTTTTTCATTTGGTTGGTTTTTAATTTCTAAACATAAGTTATTTTCCGGACAGTCCTCGTAAATTATTTAACTGTCATTGCCAATTTAAAACAGCTAATGCCAGTTTGGAATGCCTGCTTATAACCATTCTGACGTGGCACATCATTTATGTGACAAGAGTTCAAATCATTTTTGGCTTTACATGGTATTGTCGTATACAATCCTCTATACAATAATCAAGCAGAATGATGCAATGAAATAATACGTAAAGCTATTGACTTAGCCCTAATAACATCAAAATGTCTCAGAACATGGAAGTTTTTTTTCTGTTGGATGCATCAGAATGATAAAAAATTAGTCTTTTGTACCTCAGAAAATTTAACTGCATGAGGCTCTACTCTAAAACGTTTGTTAGAACAATGCTTTTGCCTTAGTTTGGGCGCAAAATACTTTTGCTCCAAGGATACTTCCATTAATTTTGAAGTACAATCCATTGACCTAAATAATTGGTCGTGCTTATATCCACTTATATTTTGTTTATGCCTGTATGATAGGCATTTGTGCCTTCAGCAGCAGCCAGTTATAATTCATTTTCGGTATCTTCTTTACTTATAAAAAATTATATCAATGACGAACTTAAAACAACAGAAACAACCTCCCATTTATGTTTATCTCTATTTATATGATGTTTAATGTCAGATCGTCCCCCATGGCTAATACTAAAACTTGAAGCACGTTTTACACTGAATGTCTAAATATGGATATTCATTTTGGAGTTCAGAATTACAAGAGCTCTTACTTTTCTCTAAGCCAATCCCTTTCAAAGAAACTCACATGTATACAAAACTTAAAACTAACACCGTTCACAGGAAACTAATACAGTTTTACTCACTGTCACTTAAACAATAATATCAACATTCTGCAAGCCAGGGTAGTACAGGTAACACCTAAACTAAGTAAAAAATGAAATGATATATACAAGAGAAATGGAGAGTGGATAGACATACACAATCTGACTAGGACTGGCTTTGGTAGTCATACTTATTAGACTGAAGCAGAAGTGATGAAGGAAATCGTCCTCCATTTCTGTCTCGCTCTACTCGCTTTCCACCTCCATCTGAAAATTGTAACAAATATGGTAATACATAAACACACTAACGCTAAAACTATTTAAACAAATCTAACACAGTAAATAAACCAAATAAAAGGTTGCTATCCAGTGAAGAGCCTCTTCAACCTTTTATTAATTGTTTTATTTATTGTCTGTTAGAGTTTACTTTTGTTAACTAATTTTAGTGTTAGTGTGCGTATGTTACAATATCTGTTACAATTTTCAGCATTTAACTTAGGAGCAACATCTGTTTCTGTTAATTTTCAATTAATGATAACAACCTTTTTGTTGCCTTGAAAAAAATGAATGTCTGCCTAAAGATGCCCTCAGTGTAACAGTAAAACATGTTGCATGTTGTACCAAACCAATTGTAAATTAGTTGTAACATGAATTTACACAATATTACACATAATTATGTAATTTGTAATACTATTATAGGTGGATGTGGCGCTATGTATGAAATATCTGTTGTAGCATCAGAATTTAAAGGCTTAAGTATTGTCAAACAGCATATGCTAATAAACGAAGTAAGAAAATTTACTACTATTAAAATAGAAAATAATATATTTATATTGAATAGAACATGTACTAATAGAATGTAATAGAAGATAGAATATAAAAAATAATTTATTTTGTTCATAGTACTTTACAGCAATGGTAATGTTACTTTTTTATTATGGATAATAAAATGAGGACATTGTTTCCTCACACAGTTTGAAAGTATATTTTGTTTAATAATTACTAGGGGCTCTGCCCCTGGACGCTCCGCGTCCCAACCCCGGCTTGGCCTTCGGCCTCAGATGGCTGCTTCGCTTCGCTCGCAGGTGGAAAATTCGATAAAGAATCTCGTTAATCTTTGGCTCGTTTGTACATAGGTGACCGAGCATAAATCAGCTGTTTTATTTGGCAGCTGAGTCAAACTCATTAAACATTATCTCCATAAGATTAACATGGGAAATTTGAAGGATTGTATACCGGAGCTCCTTCTCGGGTGAATAGCGGCTGAACGGATGATAATATATAAGACTTGACATATCTGTGAATGATTATGTTCAGTTTTTGATCCAAATTAGCTGTTTTATATATAATAGGTTTGTAACAACCAATGTTTGAATTGAATTAAAATATAGTTGGCATTTTTCGTTGATTTTTGTTTGTGTTTGTTTTTGGTTTGTCAGTGTAACCTCAAAAAGGTAATACTCTTCAAATTTTCTAATTAATGTTGCTATGGTAATGAAAGTAAACAAACATGATGTGTTGCTAAGTTTTTTATACGAACAGCTGTTTTTGTGCCCCTGATAAAATCAATAGAAATCTTTCTTCCATAAGATTAACATTGAAACTTTGAGGGCCACTGGGGCGTAGCCCTAATGTCTAAGGAGTTCGGTAAATGGCCTAAAACCTTCCCAGGGTTAACCTGTGTTACTATGCAAAATTTCAAAGCAATCGGATGGACGGTATACGAACGCAAAGTGGACAAAGAACCAAAAAAAACCCCCATAAGGAATACACAGCAGAAATTTGCATTTGATTATAACGTTTGTAAGGCGAAAGATACATGATTTGTAATGCTTGATGACATATCTGTGAATGATTACCTGCAATTTAAAAAAAAAAAAAAATAAGGAAATCGGCCGGATAGAATGGCCGTACTGACTGCCACAAGTTTTCATAAATTCTTTTAATATATAGATTTTCTTATAATTTATCGATAAAATATTGCCTGAAAATCAACGAATTAAAATTAATTAAACAAACTTTGACAGGAATTTTAAACGCCCATATGCAGTTTTGTGAGAATAAGTTTAAAGCAAATTTTCTCCAGTAAAACTGCACTTTCCATTCCATTAAAATTACAAGAAATACATGTTAGAAGGTTTACATTAGAACAAGGTTTACATGTTTTTTTTAGGGGGTAACTGAACAAGTTCCTTGAGATTGAGTAACACTGTGCACACTTTAAATTGAGTTCCTTAAGATTTAGGTAGCCTAGATATGAGCCGAGTACAGATAAGGTCAAAGTCACTATTGTAACTGGTATTAGGTCAGCCACAGTAGAGACAAGGGGGGGGGGGGGAATGGGACATTTGCTTTGATTATAATTTTACCCTAGTTTAATAATTCAAAATAATAACAAGGCTATTTCTAATCCAAACAACCCATTACCATTAAAATAATTTATGTTCACTGATAGTCTTGTTTTCTTTACTTTCTCACTATACTGTAGTACATACAGAAAGTATAGTGATCTCAAAAAAAAATCGATGTTGAGATTTTTGTGGAAATATCCGTTTTGGGACCTAGTGAGTCCAAAAAAGTGTTTTTTACAAAATGTCTGTATGCCTGTCTGCCTGTATGTAAACAAAGCTAGAGAGAAAACTATTCAATCGATTTGGAATAAATTTGCACCATCATGTCAATTAGGCCCGTAGGCCTATAGATAAACGGAAAAAGGTTTTGAAAAACAACCCCCTTTTTGGCCAAAAAAATCAGTTATTATTTTTTTATAAAAAAACCTCTCTAACGATTTTGATAAAATTTGGCTTACTTGTAGCCCTTAATGTAACCTATCACATGCAAAAAACCGCACCTTTCTTAAAATTCCCGTTTAGCTAATAATAACTGATTTTAAGGGTTTTTGGCTAAAAAGGGAGTGGTTTTCAAAAATGTTCAAAACCTTTTTTCGTGCAACTATACAGGCCTAATTGACAAGTTTGGTGAAAATTTGTTCGAAATCGACCCAATAGTTTTCTCTCTAGCTAATAATAATAATATTTATTGGTTACTCTCCTATTTTAATGTATCCCCTCTCCTACTTTAATACAATTATGAAGTCGTAGTGAATCTGTTTAACCCTTAAAGCGCTAAGCTAAAATATGGGCTACCGCTCATTTAGATTTAAAAAAACATATTTATTTTCTCAATGTTCTTCTTAAATTTTGATTCTTAATGGTAAGAAGTACCCACAAAAAATTCTCAACTAATTTTAAAATTGTTTTAAACGTTTTTTTAAGAATTAAAAAAATCCAACTAAACTTAGCAGAATTTACCATTATTCAAAAACTATAAATACATAAAAGCAATACTTATTGTTGTCTAAAAATAAAATAATTATGTACTAAACTAAGACAAGAACTTATACAAAACTAAAACTTCGGAATGAATATCAGTCAGCTATCAGTACAAACAAACAAGTAACAGCTGAGTGAAACAGATGCATCTATAGGCATAAGCCGCACTGAGAACACTTGCGTTAGTAGACTTATTTGCTCTGTCGACAGAACACAGACCAATAAGGTGTAACAGACATTGCTTATATTTTTTATTTGGTCTAAACAAACTCAAAGAACTACACCCTGCACTCTATTAGAAGTTTTGTGAACTGTGGAATCATCTAAGCATGTGTTTGTGTATTTGCGCCTAAAGGTGCTAACCGCGCTTAGAGATTGGGTCGTGCCGCGTCTAAAGGAGCTAGGGTTAATAATTTAAATATGTTTGTGAGAAAGTATGTGCCAGTTCCTGGTACCGTTTATTGTAATTGTTTTGGGTTCTGCCCCACTATAAATCTCTGAATTATTTAATTTTTACCATAACCATTTTAATTTAACCAATCCTCTAAACAGGCAGTTCCTTTGAGTCAAGAATTATTTCCTCAAAATGAATTTATGCTCCTTTTTAAGAATTATGTTTTGCTATTTGTCCTTTTTTAATACATTTTTTGATAAAAAATTACAAATCACCAAAGGTCAAAGTGATACTATTGGTGATATAGATTTAAGTACTTTATTTATGCCCATAGTTTGAATAGAACACGTATTAATAACTCACAACAATTTTTTTTAAGCTTATTTATTAATATGTTACTTTTTTTAGTTTAAATGTCCGAACCTCTACATATAACCTTTATTATAATATGTCATTGCCAACTGGGATGGGTGGTAAGGACTTATTTAAAGTTTGCTAATCCAAGACTCTCAATGTACATACATTAATACAGGGGTGGATAAAGGGGGTGGCGACTGCCTAGAGGGGATCTCATACCATAGAAAAATTAAATAAATTATGCAATACAGACAAATTTATATTGAATATTGAATGTGAGATATAACACCTTAACAACAGACTGGCCCATCGACCAACCCACTCTGGCCCTTCGACCAACCCTCTCTGGCCCAGATTCTAGCTTCGGATAATACTTTATAACCCGTCTAGCTTCCTGTTGACATCTCCAACAAAACAACGGCTGCTTTTGTAGCATTTGTTTTGTTCCGCGTTAATAACCTTGCTACTATTTCCGTATTTATAGTATACTACCTGGTCTGCCTTGCTGGTTAATACCTTTACATACAAAACACTAACTCTAATAACCAATATACTGAAATATACCTTTATTACACATTCCAAATCATAACAGAGACACCACGTCATATACAAAAATATTAAATGATTGATTTATAAAATTCAGACAAATTTAGTTTACAAGGTATAGCCTAACACCCAATTGTCTTATTGCAAGACCCCAATATAAAATGAAATGAGTTAAAATCACCATTAACAAATAATAGAGAAACAAATACATTTTGTATAGCATGCAGGCTTAACCGGCTACCATCTTGTGAAAAGTCACATCTGTTGTTAGACAAGCAAATGAGTCACAACACAGCGAGTGCGCGCAACATAAACTTAACTAAACATAATCATTACCTTAATGCTGTTGTTCAAAACTATATTCTCGGTCTGGTTTTATTTAGACTACTATTTGTTATCATTCGAAAATAATACAAATGTTTATACATTAATTTTACTAATTATTATTAAATTGTAGGTCTGCTAATTAAAACGTAATATCTTTAATAGAGCAGCTAACATCAGTTTTACACTAGTATTCACTGTATAATGTAACCTTGATTTTTTTGTGATCTGTAATGTTATTTTGTTTTTGGACATTAAATCATTTCTTGTTTTAGTTTGGTTATTTTCTTATTTCCTAATTGTTTAATATTTACGAAATAGTTTTGTAATACTAAATAAATTTATACAGTATTATTTAAACATTGTATACAAATTTACTTTTGAACAAAAAAAGCATTAAAATCAGTGCTAAAAAGCAATATTCACAATCATGAGTTTTGAGAAAAAATTTAAAAAGCCTAATTGGCTTAAAATGCTGCCATTTTACCTAAAATTTTCATTTTACCCTTTCTATTAGGGGGTATTCCCGAACGCCTCTGCAGTCCCCTACTCTAACCAAGAAGGTCCTGAAATATTGTATTGCCCAGGGCCCCTCAAGGTCTAGATCCGCCACTGCATTAATATTTGTACAATGCTTATGTTGTATGACAGGTATCATTTATAATAATTATGACTGTATACTCAACTGTAAAGTACAAAATGGTCTATTGTAATATTTTTGTACTCAGAATGACACAATATTGGCTGTATAAAATGTTTGGGAACGTAATGTTTCACAATGGTTTTAATATTGTTATAAAAAATATCTCTTAGTAATTAATTATGAAGGTTTGACCGTTTGTATTTAATTTTAAAAAACATGTGATTTAATTGTTACATTATTAATGTAGAAGTCAAAATAAAATAATGCAGAAATTGTGTTTCTTGTAAAAGAATTTATTCTGTTATTTCATTCAAAACATATAACAAATACCGTATTTATCAAATTTACAGAGGCCATGAGGTGAGTGATAAAACTCTTGATGCGCTTAGGAGGGGAGACATAAACCAACTAAGGTGGTTGCCCTAGCAGCTGTCCCGCCCACTGTGCACCCCCAAGACAGTTTCATCACTCACTTCATGCACATTTACTTAACCCTTTGCACGCTGAATATATAATAGACTATTTCACTATTGTGTGTTATTTAGTTTAAAAAAACAAATATTAAATTGTCTGAAGTTCTATTTGAATTCTAAGAGCTATAAGAAAATTAAAAATAAATAAAACATACCTTTTTGGATGTTCTTTTATTTGTTACAGATTCAAATGTTTTCTGAGTATGATATAATTCTAAACATTCATCAGGGTGCAAAGTTGGATTGGATACACAAGTTTTACAAAAATAAATGGTCTCTTTTCGGAGACCTTTCTTTAGGCAGACAAGGCATCTTGTGCCCCTAGTTTTCTTGGCCATGAAATGCCGTCCTTCTAATCGTTCTTCAGGAGGTCCTTGAGGTTTTCGTCCCCGTTTCCTCTTCCTCTGCTGGGCAAATCTCTCTGCAACAAAGTCCTGTACCAAACTGTCCCAAAATTCTTCATGAGTTTTTGGTTTCTTATTATATTGCTTTTGTACATTTTGATATAGCAAGTAAGAATTTACAATGGCGACTTCCAGCAACCAACAGCCGGCGTGCAGACGCTACACTGAGGTTCCGAGATATCCTGTAATATGCGCTAGAGCACTCCCCGTAATTGCGCCAGGTTGTTATGACAACCGAACTTCTATCGATAACGAGCAATGTTGTGCAACCAGTAAATCAAGTAGGCAGGCCTACATCAAAACAACACCGCCATGCACTCTTACGGCAGTTTGGCGAACTAGATTACTCAATAGAAATAAAAAATTGATTATACGAGATTTCCCGTAATACGCGTGATGGTACATTTTGACCATACGAGAAATCACGTAATACGCGTGCAAATGGTTAAGATTTTAAGTATTATACGGATGCCACTATTTTTAGACGTTTTTTATTATATACAGTACTATTTTTAATAGTAAACTAGCAACTAAACATACTGTGTGACTAAATACTGTACTATAGTCAGAACTTTAGGCTATTTTAATTATTCTTGCATTTCTGTTGTTTACTAAAACAAAACCTAACCTAGCAACGTTTAAAAATATAGTGGCCTCCGTATAATATATATTTACTGATTTAAATTTACAGAAATATGGGCTGTAATTGTGTTTATAAATTCTGTTAACATCTAATCTTTTAGCTAAACTAATTAATAATATTGCGTTGTTGGTCACCATTTTTTTTACATAGGTACTGTACCCCATGAAATTGTTTAAAAAAATTTGTCACCTAATATTATGTAACTATACTAATTTGCTTGGGGGAATAGAGGCTAGGTTTATTTAGAAAAGTTTTTTTTTTTATTGCTGAAGTTACTTGCGAAATATGAATCATTTGCAATTTTCTTGCGATGGACAACAATAGATAAACTTAAATTTGGTGTGTAAAGTTTTTTAATACCAATGGAGAGAAATTGTTTTGTTTTCATAGTAGGAAATGTTTTGACTTGTAATACTTTTAAAAGCTCTTGTTTTTTTTTCAGGCATTAAAACATGAAATTAAAGAAATGCATGGACTTAGGATCCACACTGAAGTTGCACAGTAACAAATTCTCTCAAATACAAGATTCAACCTGGGTCATCTTTATAGACTGTATAGTATGTTTAAGATTAGATATAGCGTTATAAACATGACCATTTTAATTAGTTCCTAAGAATTGTACATATTTGTTTGGTATGTATACAATAAATTTTGTTGATGCAATTGTACTATAAGAATAGTGTTTCACTAATTTACCTACAATATACAGTACCTATCACATCAAGTCTAAGATAGGTCCAGTCAGGTAATTCGGTTAGTAAAAAATCCAGAAATCTAACTCTGGCATAAACCGAAAAAGTTCTAAGCGATAAGATAAGCCTAATACAAGTATTGCAGCTGTGTTTCTGCTAAAAATATTGTTATAGTCCAAGAGCCAGAGCCAAAAAACTGTTTCCGTTTACTAAGGCTGGTTTTTCGACAATTAGTTGTAGTCGATGTGTACACAAACATGCTCCGGTCAGTCAAGCGAATCGTAGAACAGGTGACTTAGGTGCGATATCAAAGGTGTATCATTTATCGGGGTAACAAAATAGATTTGCTAAAGCTGAAAATTGTTATACAACTTCTCTAATACATATAAATAAGAGCTATAAATGTCAGTCAGTCATATATCAGAACAGAGCTGTTCAGTCAGTCCGAATAGATGTATGATAAATAAATGAGCTGCAACTTGTTTAATAAACTAGAAATTTTGTCTGAGGGTGCATAATTATGGATTAAACATTAAAAATATTTGTTAGTCAGGTGTTCAGTAGAACGAAGTTTGTCAGTCCGATGGAACAGGTAGAAGTATTCCAAGGTTGTTAGAGTATCCCACCTCGCCCAGCAGTCCACAATGCCTGCTAGCTTTGACGTCCACAGTGACCTTGCACAATGCACAGCCACCTGCTTCTTGCTCTGCCGTTCGCCATTTTAGTATTTCAGTAGAATAACTCGTACCATGAGGTTGTGTTTTGGTTCATAGTGTTTTGTATTGATCAGCTTTTACAAGTGTATCGGAACTTAGTTTTAATAGTGTCTCAGTAGTTGTGACGTCGTTGTTAACTTCACACGGCATGTAACAATTAGTTTGTTTTATTTTAAAGAAATGCCGGGTAAACGGTGTACAGTTGCTGTCTGCAATAATAGCCACATCAAAACAAAGGTCGATGGCGTGGTCTATTTTAACTTTCCTAAAGACCTTGAAATAAGGAATAAATGGGTTCACTTGTGTAGGCGGAAAGGGAAATGGAACCCTGATTCATGTTCTGTATCTTCAGACCATTTTTTTGCCTGAGGACTATGAACGAGATCTTAAAGCAGAGCCATTGAATGTACCTAGTAAAAAAAAGCTCAAAACCACAGCTGTTCCTTCTCAAAAACTAGCAATTAGGCCTACTCCAAATTTTTAAAATTTAGAAAATGGAAGTTTGGTAGGAAACAGAAAAGACAGGTATTTAAACAGGCAAAACAAAAAACTTGTCGACTCATTATTAGTTTCTGAAAGTTTGTCTGAAGCCAAAATGTTATTTATAAGCAAAAATGAGACGGAAACCTTCGAGTCACCAGTTAGCTGTCAAAATCAAAGATGTATAGAACTACAGAAAGCAAATAATATTCTCAAGGCAGAGTTATTTTGAGGAAAAAATCTATAAAAATTCGTAGGCTTTCAAACTTCTTTAAGGCGTTGAATGAAAAAAAAAACTTAAACAAAAGTTAACAGAAAAAAAGTTAAAGACAAACTTAGTACAATTTTTACAAAAAATCAGTTAGATTTATTGTTTGAAAATAAAAAAGAGTTAAATGGAAAAACGATGAAATTTCAGTAGCTCTAACTTTGCGCTATCTTGGAAAACGAACATCTTCAAAGAAAATGCCGTTTTCCTTTGCCAAGTTTGTCTACTTTGAACAGATGGATAACCAATATTACTATACGAAGAGGGTTTTTTGATGATATTTCCATTTGATGAAATTAGCTGGTGAAAGAAACGAAAAACATGAAAAGGTTGCAGTTCTGCAGTATGACGAGATGAAGGTAAAAAAACATACGATTACGACCAAAAAATTACAAGTGTTAGGTTTCATAGTAACCAACCAACCAATAGTTTCATCATAATCTGTTTTCCCGGAGAAAACAACGTAAAATACCATCTTGAGCGTCACAAGACATACAGACAGACAGAAATTGAGATAAGACGCGTTTCGGCTTTCCTATTGTATGAAACGAAACAATGACCAAAACATTTATGATTCTAAGCAATGTACAGACAAAACTTTTATTTATAGATAATATTAGGAAATGTGCGATTTTAAATAGAACAAAAAGTTTAAACTCACAAATTTTGTGTATTATTATAACCTTTTAAAATAGATATAATTTGCACGCACATTATAGGACCGTAAGTGTTGCAGGTGTAAAAACGGCGTGTTAGTAAAAACACAAACATTACCTATTTAAATGACTTACAATTCCTGTTCTTTACACAGGGTGGACTGGTGGAGCCGTCAGAGCAATGGATATGAATAAGTCAAGTTTGTGAGAAGGAGTTCAAAGTATTCCATGGAGAAAATTTACTCAAGAATGGACAAAATGTAGTGAAAGACTTAGCAATGGCAGTGTCACAAAAGTGTAACGACTTCCCATTGGAGATTATTACATCATACATTAAAATGAGAACAATAATAAGAATAAAGGACTTAAACCTCAAACTTTGTATGAAAAAAATCAAGAAAAGACAGAGCATCGCTAATTCTGAAGTTATAAAGCGGTTAAACAAAGTGAAAAAATTGCTACATAACTCATATAATATTTTTTACATTTTAGTTTTAGGTAATAGGGTTTTTAAGTCGAAATGTTATAAAGCATTTTAATAAAATCCATGTCCATGTACAGTGAATAATTACTCAGTTATAATTAGTGATTCTGTAGCAAAAACAATAGTAACATTATTGTTATTCATGTATATAACTAAAAATACTTTTACAAAATGGAAAGAACATTTTATAATATCGTATAAGCTAGTTATTTAGATTTATATGAAGTGTGTTAAATTTGGTAACCATAGACCGAACAAAATTTAACGATGTGTAGCTTTTATTAAGCCTGTTATTGCTTTTTTAAATTCATTGGAACGCTTCAATTTGTCGACAGGCATCATGAGTAAAGTAAATGTAAAGTTGCAGCATAATTCTTTTAGAGACTTTAATTACGTTATAGAAGAGGTAATTTGTATTTTAGCTATATAAAAAATAAGAGATAATTTGTTTTAGTGAGCACTGTTATTAAGTCTCATTTTAGCTGAAGTTTTCTTACTGTATTCATTCCATATTCGAGAAGTGTAATCACTTACAAATTAAAGGCAAATTGACAAAATAATAATACAAACTAAATATTCGCTGTCTATATTACAAACACAGATATGCACTGTCAACATTATTACAACAACAAATATGCACATCAACAAACATTATACAATGTGTACTGTCTGTGTGAACAGATGCCAAGTATTGCTTATTAACTGTCAGAGCTAGTGCGACTTATCGGAGGGCCGGTCACTGCGTGACGTCACCGCACTTGGTTGGCTTGAACCACGAAAACGGTCTAATGCGTCAACCTTGTTCTCTAACAACCTTGGAAGTATTCTGCGCGCGCTGTTTGAGTTTCAGACTGCTCTCGGTCTATTTGTAAGTTCTGTATTGTTATTTTAACCATCAGAAGATGTCATTTGATATTATTATAATTTGTGGTTATATTAATGATTGACATTTTAATTACTTATATAAACTATTTATTTATTTGATACCTTTCATGTGATATTCTTACCCCAATGTATAAAAAATCGTGGATTCAGAAAAACATATCTGATATGCACCAGAAAATGTCATTTGATAATATAATTTTTGGTTGTTGTAATAATTTACATTACGTTGATGAACAATTTATAAATTCATTTGTAAAACTTTTATGAAATGTAATTTTAAAAATATACACGCTTAAAAAGTTACATTAATTATTCAAAGTATAAACAATATTTGTGTTTAAAAAGTAATTAATCTTTGTTTAATCAATATCCTTAAACAACCTACAATTTTATTCCCAAACATAATGTTTAAAGTTATGATCGTAAGGTGTTCACTTCAGTTTTTTATTTATTTTATTGCGTAATCAATTCTTTTCAAAATATTTCTGTAATCGATAAATTTATGATTTTTTAGACATCAGTAACTGTTTGGAATAGTAGGTATCGACAATATGTCTTAAAACTGAACAAAATTTTGAAAATGAAACGTTAATATTTGGCGATTTTTGAATGTGAACCCAATTAAATTTACCTAAATTACTTGTTCTTTACTTTTTCAAAATTGATTGATATTTTTTTGTTCCGTTAGTGCAAAAGCAATAAACTCTTTTCGATAACGGTTTGCGTTTGAAATTTCTAACCCTATCGCACAATAGTTGGCTATATTCTTGGGAAACACGGCAGACTTTAAGGAATAAAAATACTTACCTAACAAAATGTGATCAATGCATGTTTTAGAATATTCAGTTATTCCATTAGGTTTGTTGATTAAATACACAAAGTCCAGATTAGTAAACATAAATAAGGCTCAGGATGAGAGGAGTCGACTTCAATGTTTACATTTCCTTCACACAACAATAGGACGTTGGTTGAAATTTCGGACATAAAAGTCTCTAATTCATTAATGAATTCAAACACACTAAAACTTTGCAATGTATACATGCCGACAGTTAAATTGTCAAATTATACATTAGTTATATTAATATTTAAACATGCACAATCACATTCCTACTTACAATAAATAGCCCAGTCGGTATAGGTTTCAACAACCAGTAATTTGCAATACGGCTGAATTTTTTTTTGTAAGTACATTAAAGTATGTAGATTAACATAAAAATAAACGGTACCAGGAACTGGCACATACTTTCTCACAAACATATTTAAATTATTAAACAGATTCACGGTGACTTGTAGGGTGGGATAGGAGAGGTGATTTTGTATTAAAGTTGTTTTCCCATAAAAATCCATAAAATAACGGAAAAACCAACTTTTCTCAAAAACGGCTCAAACGATTTTGATTAAAATTTTACAGTTTATAGTACTTTAGGTCCCTAATAAACTATAAAATTTTAATCAAAATTGTTAGAGCCGTTTTTGAGAAAAGTTGATTTTTCCGATATTTTAAGGGTTTTTATGGGAAAATTACCCTTAAAAATAAAAATTCACAAAAATGAAAAAACGCCTGGAGATACCGTGGATTAGTACCTCCATACCAAATTTCATCAAAATCAGACTACTGGTTTAGGCTCTAGGTCTGATAACATCCACACAGACACACATACAGACACACGCACAGACATCACTCCGAAAACCACTTTTTTAGATTCAGGGGGGCCCAAAACGGATATTTCCACCAAAAACTCAAACTCGAAAATTTTGATGAACACAATACTTTCTCCATATACTATGGTATAGGGGGAGAAAGTAAAAAGTTTACCAGTCTATCGATTTCCCAAAGTCAAAAAAAAATCATTTTTTTTTCGATTATCCTTAATATTTCGAGCTGGGATGAAGATAGAGGAAAATAAAAAATACCACCGTGTAGGAGAGGTATTTTTCAACAAAAAATGTCACATGTATTTATTTCGTCTGAGCAATGGTTTGTCTGGAAAAAATTCGATAATGCAGGTATGTATTTTGCAGCCGGGGAAATCACTAAAAGGGGACATCTTATTCATATATATGAAGCGTTGGCTCATTCTAAATTGGCCGAATTTTAATATATCGAACTGAAACTTGACATAGGAGTTAAAATATATATTTTAAACATTTATGCTTAGTCTCAGCTTGTTATCTTGAAAATTACCCGATCTAGGAGTCGATTTCGATTATCGATTTTATGAGTACCGGACTCACGAACTAATTTCAATCTATTCCAGTTTCGTCAATTTTTGGAATATCAACATCAAATTTGTTTTACAAGTTGAGTACACCAGTATAAATATTCATAGTAAGTATGAACGATTTTTTTCATGTTATTTTTAAAAACGAGGCGCTTGAAAATGGTCTTCTGTTTTACCTATCTCGTTTTAACTATAACACCTTTGGATTCAACGACTCTATTTTCGACATTTTTGAACATATCGATTTAAAAATTGGTACAGAAGTTAAAAACACAATTGTTTTTTGCTATACTTATTTTAAAAACTATATTTAAAAAATTGACTAATCTGCAGCCAATTAACTCAAGCGTTTTGATGAAAAATCTAAAAAGGTCTAAAATTATACTTTTTTAAGTTACTTGTGCTTTGAAAAGTAAATAATAAAAAAGGTTTATACTCCTTGATCTTGTTTGAATCTATATATTTAACTTGTAAAAAAACTTTCAGGTTGATATTTTGAAAATTTTCTAAACTGGAGCTGTTTAAAATGAATTGGTGGGTCCGGTACTCCTAAAATCGAGAAACCCATTAATAAGTCAAGTGGCTCTAGATCGGGTCATTTTCAAGATAACAAGCTGAGTCTCAGCATAAATGTTTAAAATATATATTTTAACTCCTATGTCAAGTTTCAATTCAATATATTAAAATTCGGCCGATTTAGAATGAGAAAACGCTTCTTATATGAATAAGATGTCCCCTTTTAGTGATTTCCCCTGCTGCAAAATACATACCTGCATTATCGAATTTTTTCCAGACAAACCATTGCTCGGACGAAATAAATACATATAACCTTTTTTGTTGAAAAATACCTCCCCTACACGATGGTATTTTTTATTTTCCTCTATCTTCATCCCAGCTCGAAATATTAAGAATAATCGAAAAAAAAATGATAATCGATTTTTTTTCGACTTTGGGAAATCGATAGACTGGTAAACTTTTTTTATGTTAATCTACATACTTTAATGTACTTATAAAAAAAATTCAGCCGTATTGCAAATTACTGGAACTTTTGGTCTAAATTTACCTCTACCGACTGGCCTAAAAGAGATCTTTTCAAAACAAAGTACTGTATATGCACAGGTCAAAAATGCATTCTTCATAAGCCGCATCTCAACACTTAAAAACTGATTTCATAGTTTTCTCTTAATGTAAAGAAGGAAGTTACACTTCGCTGTATATTCAGTTTATCGATTTATTAATAATATTTAGTAAGTAATAGATAACAATGACTAAGACATAAATTGCCTTACCTTGATTCATAAGATGATATCTCAGAACGAACACTTGAATGATATTTTTTTGATAAAGCAGTAAATAGTCGTTAACAATTTGAATTGTATTTCTGAAAATCATTTATTTCCACTGGCCCTTTAGCGTCTTTGATGGATAAATTATAGTTTTGTCGTATTTCTAGAATATTTTTACATTTTTCCAGATAAATTGCGTTGAACAAATGAAGCGGTTCATTTCTTTTAAAACAAAATATACAAAGTGGTTTTGTTTCCGCAGATATTTTAGGCACTTTATGTGTCAATAGCACAACAGAAACTAAATTAACTAGTCGAATTTGATGCATTTGATAACAGTATTTATCATTTGTTTGTATGAGTTTGTCTCACTAGTAACCAAACTAAGGTCAATTCTACCTGGAGCCTCGCAAAAAAGGTCTTAGGGAGGGGTAAGTCAGATTAGTGGAACCTTCGCAGATGAGAAGAAAGTTTAGTTTTACAGTACATAATAATATAATTTAAAAGCGACACGAACTTAATTATTATGAAAATCTATTAAAAAATCGCCATTCACAGCATTAAGTGGCATTAATAATTAATTATGTTAAATTAATATAATACTGACTGAAATTGAAACTTCAATAATTTAATTGTTAACAAAATTAAAAATCGCCGTCAGCTGGATGTTTGTGGGTGTTTAATGCTCTTCTGTTCTATTCAAAGTGACAATACAACTATCAGATGCACTGAGCGCGCAGCATGTTTATGACACTGACTGACAGTCTTTCCCCCGGTATACACACAGCTGACAATTTTCTTCATTATTTAAAATGTATAAAAAATTAGCTGTATAAACTTCATAAGGTATAAAATCAATTTATTTTAAAAAATTTCTGACAAGTCCGTATACGTGACTGATGTATAATCCCCTCTTACCTACACAGCTGATTATTATTTCTTGGTTGTAAATGATCTCAAAAACCATCACATAAATTTTGGCTAGGTATAAAATCACTTGGAGCATATATTTTTAATACAACTTTTACATGCTGCCATTTTGAGCAACTGAGGCTCATTTTGCTCAATGTTGAATATTAATCAACTGCTAGAAATTAAATTTAATCGGTATAAAATTCCTCGAGAAAATGCAACGCTACCTCCCGTACTATACCTGTTTCATCCGACTGACGAGCGTCGTTCTACTGAACACCTGACTGACAATTTTTTGTACGTTTAATCCACAATTATACACCCTCAGACAAAATTTCTAGTTTATTAAACAAGTTGCAGCTTATTTATTTATCATACTGTACATCTATTTGAACTGACTGAACAGCTCTGTTCTGATATATGACTGACTGGCATTTATAGCTCTTATTTATATGTATTAGAGAAGTTTTATAACAATTTTCAGCTTTAGCAAATCTATTTTGTTACCTCAATAAATGATATCGCACCTAAGTCACCTGTTCTACGATTCGCTTGACTGACCGGAGCATGTTTGTGTACACATCGACTACAACTAATTGTCGAAACACCAGCCTTAGTAAACGGAAACAGTTTTTTTGGCTCTGGATCTCCGTCTATTACTTCCCACCTTTGAATCTGTTATACAATTATTAATTTTTTCAAATTTTTTTTATATGAGTTTTGAAAAACGTGCTTTCTAAGGTTATGTGGGGATTGAGCCACTAAAAACATACCCTTATTATAAAGCCTTTGAAAGGAAATCTGGGGCTACCAAGGTCCAATTTAACATCATACCAGGGGTTTGTAGTCGTTTGCAGTGCTCGCCGAACATCAAAGACGTGCCGCGAGGCTGGCTGGTGTTCCCAAGTTGTCCCATTTCGATTCCGAGCTACGGACAATGTGGGAGACTTTACTGTAGTTGGCTCGCATAGTCGCAACGTTCGGTAGTGTGGGGATATCTTGAGGTTTTTCGATTGGCGGACATAAAATTCTGAACCGAGTGTTGAATGAGCGTGATTGAGGGAGTGAATGGTCCAGTGTAAGGTTAAAACAAAACGTAAATAAAAATTTATAAAAAGTAGTACTGGAACGGCGTTCCGGCACCGGTAAACCCCTGTACATGTTGCTAGCCAGAGTCAGGGGGCGGATCCATACAAGAAGTTTGGGAGGGGCACTTTTAAAGAAAGTCACTTTACCCGGGGCGGGGGTCTGTGGGTATGGATTATCCGCAGGTAACAGTCTGGAAAAACTTAAAAACTTGCATTTTATTACCATTCTGAGCCTTAAGAACAACTTTAACTTTTGTGCATTTCCAACTAAACAGAAAGTAAACTGGTAGTCAAAATTAATTTTACACATTAAAGGACGTCTATACATATACATACAATTGAAGAGTCTGTGATTTCAAAATAAATCTTTTTTTCTAAGCTCATATGGGGTTATTCACATGTTACTAGAACCTAAACTTATATTTTTGAACTTTTGTCCTGGCTAATCTCTCAAATGGCTGAACCAATTTTGACAAATCTTTCATTTGCATGTAGAGTACTTTTCATAGACCAATCTAGGTCTTTTTCTCCGAAAATATTCAAGGTTCCTATTTAAAAATTGAAAAAAATGTAAAGCCTGTTTTGAAGTTATATCACTAAAGTATTTACCATTATCAGCAACCAATGAATTAATTGTAGTACCAGGAGACCAAGCTAAAGCTCGAATATAAGCAGGGCTATGATTTCAATAATAAATATTGGATTATTGAGTTTTGAGGTTAGGCCTATAACATTAAACAACTAAATAAAGGGTATATACAGCATTAGGCTTACCTGTAATAAAAATACAGTTTAAAGGATTAACCATAATCTCAGAAATAGGTCGGGCCTAAATTAAAGTTTAATATTTCAATATCGATTTAGGCCTAGGGCCTAGTTCGCTCACGTCAATAACTATTACTGCAAATTTCCGTGAACATCGTTTAGGTTAGGCCTAAAACATTAAACAACTAAATAAAGGGTATGTTTATTTAGCAGAAGTATTCGTTGCCATGGTAACTATAAATAGATACAACTATTAGGCTTACCTCTAATAAAATACAGTTTAAAAGAAAACAGATGATTATTGTAATGGAATTGAAAACATTTGCATCAGCTGTGCTTCGTTTAAAAGAAAACAGATGATTATTGTAATGACATTGAAAATATTTGCATCAGCTGTGCTTTGTATTGTTTAAAATGGACAAATTTCACTTTTTAATTTAATAAAAAGACGTAGAAAACGAATTTTCCCAGACTGGTGACCATTTCCAATCGATTTCTCGTGGCCAAAAGCCCCATATAAAATCAAAAAATCCTTAGACGGAGATTCCAGATCCATTTAGCAGACAGACAATTATCTCTCGCTTTAGAACATAAGATTAATGTACTTATAAACAACTGATGATCAGTTATAATTTTATACACTAGAGAAGTTTTAAATAGTAATCGACTTTAACCCCGCGTACAGTTGTATTTCTAAAATATAATAAAGAATCTAAAATGCAAAGACAATTTTCAGATAAATGTTTTCTGGGTTGTTTGACTTATGTGATAAAATAAATAAAGTGTAATTCGGTTACTAGGAAGACACCAAAAATGTTAAAATAAAAGTAATAAATCATGACATAAAAGAAATTTATAAAACACTAGCTGACCCGTACGGCGTTGCCCGTGGTGGTTGGTATTTTCAGTCTTTTTAACGTAATTGTATTCTTTTTTTATATCTTAAATAATTAGCCCAATAATTGGTGTTTTAGCTCATTGTAGGCCTAACCTAAAATAATATTGTTTTTGATCCAAATCAGTTGTTGATCAAAATCAGCTGTTTTAAGCTTTTCATACGAACAGCTGTTTTTTGTGCCCCTGATAAAATCAAAAGAAATCTTTCTTCTTCTTCCTTAAGATTAACATTGAAACTTTGAGGGGCCACTGTGGCGTAGCCCTAATGTCCTAGGACTTCGGTAAATGGCCTAAAACCTTCCCAGGGTTAACCTGTGTTACTATGCAAAATTTCAAAGCAATCAGATGGACGGTTTGGTAACGCATAAAGGACAAACATACAAACGGACGGACATACATTGAATTTAATATGTATAGATAACTGTTAACGATGAGTATTTTTCACCATTGATCATGCTCTAGTAAATCAGAAAAAATCCTAAATCACAACAGTAAAGTAATATTTTATTTATTCGTTATTTTTTGAAGGGTTAAATAAAACATAGGTGCCTGTTTTAAAACACAACTTTTTAGTTAAAATTAATTAGAGTATGTTATTGCTTTGCCTTCTGAAAATTATTTGTAGTCAAAAATACAATGCTGAAATATTTAAAAAATTTATTTTTATATCACAACTTTAACCTATTTGTACTAAACACACATTTGAAGTTTGATTACCGGATGTTTTAGAAAAGTTCCAAATAAAAACTTTTTGCTTGATTTAATTAGTTACTTAGTAAATTAATTATAATAAATACAAATAGTTGTTAACAAAATAAATTAATCTCATCTATTAAGTGTTTCTTGGAAAGGAATACATCCACCCCCCCCCCCCCCCCTCCTGACCAGTGTTGTTGAGGAAGACAAACCTTTTTCTGTCGGAGTTACAGTAGAACTCCAATAATCCGGATTAATTGGGACTGGACCCGATCCGGATAATAAAAAATCCGGATAATTGGATTTTTCTCGAAAAAAGGCGGTTTTTTAAGAGAAAACCACAAACAAAACACAATAGAGAACATTTACGGTATTTATTATAAAAAAACAATATCAATGACAATGTTTGATTACGTAATATTTACAAACAATACTAAATCACTGTAAAATACATGATTTTTTTAACATACCAGGCAGAGTCAGCTGTTTTGCTACCTTAAATCGATTTAAATTTTTGTATTTTTCTTAATCTGATCCGGATAGTTGGCGATCCAGATAATTGGAGTTCTACTGTACTAAAATTTTGATCGAAAAAATGTGTGAATAATGTGGGAGCTTTACGAAAAACAATGTTGAGAGTCGAACATAAATAAAGATTCAGTGGCCACATCCGGTTGAACTTCTGCCAAAACATTCATATACTTTCTTCAGGCATCCTGTGGCAACTTTCTACCCATTTAGGTAGTTTGGTAGCCGTACATGATAAACATTAATATCACATACCAAGGCCTGCTTTTGTATGTATATTTAAAAATAAAGTTATTTTGTAAAAAAATATGTTACTCAAGAACTTATATTCGAGAATCTTCATACACTATTTAACTTTTTATTCATGGTCAATTTAATTTTGGGGTATCTGATTTGAAGGGGAAAGCTTACTTCAAGGGGTATGCACATTTTATATGCAATGATTTTTGACGACATAAGTGTCATCCCCCCTGTCTTTTTTTATCAAATTCCATTTTGTTTAGCAATGTCAAATTAAGTTTTACAAATTTCTTAAAATCTTTCAAACAATGTGACAATTTTATTCCATTTTAAATTCCTTACTGCTGGATCAGACTCGAAAGTATATTGACATTATATAGCTTACTTAGCTCAATCTCAGAACTTTAATTAAAAACTTGTTATTGGAAGAGAGGGTATATACAAAATAAAAATTCTTAACTTGCAACATTTATTTCAGTATAACTATCAGTCAATATTTAATATAATTCACATACAACATTTTGATTATACAAGTTCCATAACTGTATGATTTTACTGAGACTTGATTGAGATGAAAAAAGTTTACAAGTTTTGGTGAAAAGTGTACATAAGTTGATGGAAAAAATAACCCCTTTCCACTACTAGACAAATTGTATTTCATTACTTGAATAAAATAACTTTTCAGAACGCTACAACAAAACTACAAGCTGTATTGGGCAATACAATTGTTTTATGGTGCATTCTGTTATTATGTGTTTATTGGATATTAATATCTCTGACTTCATTAAAACATTTTGTTTTTCAACTGTGCATAATTTATTTTTGTTTTTATTTTCAATAAATTTTAAAAATTAACTCACTGGGTCTTAAACTTTTAAAATAATCCTGTAAATAACATTGTATGTTATGTTTATTAATACAATTACAAGTGGTGAACATTTCCAGCAATAGTAGAAAAAATAAAACCCATAATAACTTTGACGTTATGTATACTTGAACAGATTTTAACTGGCTGTACATTTAGATACTAAAACAAATGTCATAGTTTATGAATTATGAAGAAAGACAGAGAAATAATACTTTCCAAGTTTGGTAAAACAAAATTTTAAAATTTCAGAAACGTTTAGTAAGCAAATGTATTACACAAATTCGGAATGAATCTGTAGTTACATTTTCAATGCCATCAATTCATTTTACAAACAATCTTTTTGTACTAATTTGAACATAAAGTAAATAAATGCACATTCTCCAACCAGGCAATCTAACTTGTATTAAATAAAATACTTATCTTTTGACGTAACTACTACTAGAAGACCAATTATTTCTAAAATAATGTTGAAATTAACCTTAAGTTTGAATTTGTCTTATACAATAAAAAAAATAAAAAATGTTTAGTATTTTAGTGAGGAGATATAATTGTATAAAATAAAACATCTAGACATAGGTTTGTATAATGTTAGTATCTACTCCTGAAAAATCAGTTTCAATGTTCAAAGTATTTTATGTAATATTCTTCTATTTTACCTTACTAGACTGGATATTTTACATAAATACCTACATCCAAAGTGCTTATCATAATGAACTTTTAAATCATGGTTTAAGAACATATTTCCATCAAAAATTAAAACCCAAACAACTCAAAATTTTCAGAACACTTAATAGACATTGGTAATTGTACACTAACATTCAAAATGATATTAATTTAAAACAAATGTTCCAAAGGAATAATAATGAATGTTCTTGAAGAATTTCAAACACAAAACGGTGACAATTTTAGACCCAAATTCCTTATTGAAAACCCATTTCCAATCCAATAATTGATAGAATTATCAGATCTCTGAACCCCTTCATTAAAAAAACATAAATGCCGAAACAATGCAATAACAAAATCAATTTTAATTGGTTTGACAGTAGCTGAATAATAACGAAAAGATAACTGTCACCATAGAAGGGAAGGAAAACCCAAAACTGGACTATGATAATAATGATTTTTATATTTCTTTTAACCACAATTAAAAAGACTATTTGTATATTCCAGTTAAATGAAAAGGAACTACAGTATTTCATTTTTGTTTTTCATTTATGTAGAAAGCAAATTAATTCAACAAATTAGAAACTTTCTTGATTAGAAGCAAATTGAGAAATTGTTGAAATTTAAAAATGTATATAATTGTAGTTATTTACTTTAACTGTTTAGAAAATGCATTATTATTCTTTTTAAAAGAGGTTTCCTTCTAATTCTTAGAATTAATTTGATTTTACTGCCCAAGATTTCCAAACTAACTGATGAATACAAATAATAATTAATTGGTTACTGTACTGAACTTTAACTTCTTCATTTATTATAAATAAAAAATGATATATTGACAATAACTTTGAAGTAACAATCTTAAGTGATATCCCAAGATAACAAAAATAATTAAGCACAAATTTTTGCTTGCTGTGTACCATTTCTTTTATTTAAGGGTAATTTTACTTAAAAACTATTAGCAATATACAAAATATATATAAAGTATGTGTAACACTGTTTTATCATTGAAAAATAATAAAATATAAAAAGAAAGTTATTAAAGATATATAGTCTTAATAAACACATTATTTTATTTTTCTTGCTAGCGAAA
Source organism: Philaenus spumarius (assembly GCA_018207615.1). Classification (NCBI taxonomy): domain Eukaryota; kingdom Metazoa; phylum Arthropoda; class Insecta; order Hemiptera; family Aphrophoridae; genus Philaenus; species Philaenus spumarius. The sequence goes on from JAGFPH010000144.1 coordinate 444,924, forward strand.
AATAACTTTTAGTAAAAATCACACTCTTATATTACTTATTTGCTAAAAGTAAGTTATTCTTGTAAAATTTCTTAAACTTTAGTAGGTATTGACAATATTTTTGTGATGTGAAAATACCTCGATTAATGATATATACACTCTTTCAGAACCAAATATTGGTTACACTGCCCTATACTTTACTTCTATATACAAAATGATTAAAATTACTTGTAAAAGATCATAATTTCTTTGACTGACGTTGACTTGACATTAAGAAAGCCATTCCATGAGTACGAAAATGTTTATCAAGAGAAGTCGAAGAGTCACACATCAAGTAACATACTCTACACTGATTTTCTTTAACTTCATCATCTCTAGAATCTGTGTCTTCCTCTTGTTCTACTTTTACTATGTGACCTCCACCCACATCGTTATTTTGTATATATGCTTCAACATTTTTAATTCCATGCAGAACGATTAAATGTTTTTCTAATGAAGGTCGCACAACAAAACATAAGCCACACTCTAAACATTGGTAAGCATTCGGATCTGTTCGATGAGTGACAACATGATTTCGAAATTCATCAACATCATTAGCTTTAAATCCACATTTTGTACAAAATACATTGGTGGATTGATTTTCAGGAATGATTTGACCACTTACAAAATTTATGCCACATTCATCAGGACTAGAGTCTATTTTGGACTTTTTAAACCTTATTTTATTTTTTGGTAACTTTTTATTTTCTGGACTACTACAAGTTGAATCACTTTTTTCACTACTTTGGTTTACTAAAGGATAATCAACAGTGTCATACTCAAAATCTACGTTTATTTTTCTTTTAATAGGTCTGCTTGATCGTTTTCTCTTGTGTATAGTTTCATTGGAAATTTTACTTTTTGCCTGTTGATGTGTCTTCAGTTTTAAATTGGTTTTTACTTTGAATTTATTTGAAGAACTTTTATTTTGAAGACTTTCAATGTCAACGGGTTTGACGCACAAGTTACAACAAAGTGACTGCTTGTTCAAATCGGTACCAGGTAGAATAATGACAGGTTCTTCCTTGCAAACAATACACATTTCTATTCTTTTTTCTATAACGTGTTGTTCAACTTTGGCTTCCCAGTCTTCTAAACTCAAGGGATCTTTTTCACTCATCTCAATAACATCCTCGTCGTCTAAATGAAGGGACTTTCTTTCTATGGAATTTTCTTCGGTAAAACTATCTGAATCTCCAGAACAAACATCTTTATTCTTTGATTTATCGCTAACAGCTGTTAGCTCATTATTATATTTTTTAAGTTGATTTAAAACTTTTTCACACTTTTTTAAATGCAATACAAATCCTGCTTTATTATTGGTATACCATTTTTTACATCCTGGACAATGATAAACATAAGCAAGCTGACTCGGATTACGGGCATGTTTTGAAATATGTTCTGAAACTTTTCCTTTTGGAATTAAGTCTGGGCACAATGTACACTGTTGATAAGTTAAAGGAACTATATCTAAAGTTGGATGCTCTTTAGATTTATGTTTTTTTACTGAACTAATGTTAAAAAATGCAACGGGACATTTGCTACATTTAAAAACTCTGTTTGTATGTGATGTGAAAATATGACTCTCTAACTGAACCAAATTTGAGCAAGGTTTCCTACATTTAGAACAAATATATTTCACAAGTCTTGATAAATGTCCGCAGACAAATCTAATGTGGGAGAACAGTTTCTCAAAGACATTAAACTGTTTACCACACTCAGGACATTTGTAGGGCGGTAGTTTCATGTGAACACGAAGGTGTATTTTCAATGAGCATTTTGTTGGTAAAATCAATCGACAAACTCTACAAGTAAGATTGTGATCAGTTGGTTGGTTTGATCTACTTAAATGTCTTTCCATATCGACAACTTTTATTCCACATTCACTACAAAAAACAAATTGATCAGTGGTGTTAGTCTTTAATGTATTAACAGATTTTAACCTTATGCCCTTGCCCTTGTCTTGAGTATACATCTTTTTATTGTTAACCATTCCATTCTTGTTCGACATAGAAATGATTTTACAATCAGTCGGAAAATCATTTTCAACTATTGGAAGTGCTTTGACAGATATACGAGGAATTCTTTCTTCTGTTTTTTCACCTAACAAACTTTTAAAATCAGTGACAGATATACGAGGAATTCTTTCTTCTGTTTTTTCACCTAACAAACTTTTAAAATCAGTGACAGATATACGAGGAATTCTTTCTTCTGTTTTTTCACCTAACAAACTTTTAAAATCAGTGACAGATATTCGAGGAATTCTTTCTTCTGTTTTTTCACCTAACAAACTTTTAAAACCAATAACAGTTTCTGCAACAACAGAATTAAGGTCTTGTTCTTCTGCAGTACTTGTTTCTGATACATTCATTGAGTACACTTCATCAATACGGATTTCAGATGGTGTCTCTGCACTCTGAGAATAAGAACATAATTCTGTATCAAAATTACTTTCATTATTTGTTTGGCTTTCAATAGTATTTAATTCAACATCAATAGTTCCAAAATTTGGGCTAAGTGCTTGATTGTAGACATTTTCATTGCTTGTACTATTGTGGTGGGTAGGTTCAAGATATTTGCTTGTTTTATTATTACTGTTTTTTACTGACATGCTTTGTGTATCCAGGTTTATTTCTTGTTTAGTAACTTGTACACTTTCACTTTGTATATTCTTATCTTTGTTACTCTGATGAACATCTATGTTGCTTGTTGTACTGACTGTATTTAAACTTGATAATGGTACAAATTGATTATTATTTATCCTAGGAATTTTAACAACTGTTGTCAATGTGTTTGGCTTTATTAAAATAGACTCTTTTCTTCCGGTTTGAGAGTCTGTTATAGAGTACTTTGAAAAAATCTTCTTCACGGAATTTTCTTCCCAATCTTGTGTAATACTTTTTGGCAATCCTAGTTCAAGCATTTCTTTTGCAATGGGTTTCACTTCAACACTGCTTGGGTCAATATTTGTAACATGTTGTCTATGCGATCGTATATGTTTCAGCATTAAACATCGATTGTAAAACTGGATATTGAAGCAGCAAATTCGACACCAGTAAGTGATTACAATGCTACGTCTGTTAATGTGGTGTTTCAAGCTGGATTGCACCAAGAATCTGAAAAACAAAGATTAGGTTACAGGTAAGAAATGTGTGTATTTAGAACTATGCAATAAACTCTGGATAACCATTTTGAAATTACAATGAATGTAAAGGAAGGAGATAATTTAAATAACCATTGTTACCAATAAGTCTGAGAACCTGTGAATAAAAATGTAAATGATTTGATAAAGATACAAACCCAAATTAATTAGTTTGATTAGTGACAATAACAAAAAAAGAGAATGATAGTCCTGCGAAGGGAATAATGTTGAAAGTACGGTTAAATAGGCAGGGCCAGATTTCCTAATAGGCCCGGTAGGCCCGGACCTAAGAGCGCACGGCCGAGAGAAAAAATATCTAGAAATAAAAATAAATAGCCCTAACTTAACATATCTTTTGAATCATTCTGATTTTGAAGTTCATTGGAAAAAATAATTGTTGGTAAAGTTAAACTATTTTTCAACATTACGCATCAACTTCGTTACAACATTGATCTCAAACACGGAAGAACTGGCTGTAGGCATTGACCCCTCCCCAATTATCGTCCATTCTACTGTACATCTATTGCCTTAAGAAAACATACAAAATATCTAGTTTTACTTTATATCACAGTTTTTGTGTCACGTTAAAATACTTCATGTAAGCTGTGTTTCTGAGATTAAACCTATTTTATAATGTATTACAGAGTTTTTTTATTTATTTGCCCAAATGACTAAATTGAACAAAACCTAAGTTATTAACATAGCAATGGCCATGCTTTGTTGCGGGAATGCTCTGCGGGTTGGTTCGTTTTGTTTCAGTCCCACAAACGTGAGCTCACTATTTAATACATAAAATTACTAAAAGTGTTTTAAGACTGCATTTTGTTAAGCCCAGAACCAAGTAAATTACTAAAAAAACTTGCAATGATAAAATTGCATCGTGAAGTGGTGTTTAAGCAATTAACATATAGGCCTGATATAATTTTTTAATAAAGGTTTTTGGGGAAGTAACTTTAACCAGACTAGGGGGCGGAAAATATTATTGGGCCTAGAGGCGCCAAAATGCTAAATCCGTCCCTGTAAATAGGATTCATTATAGATAGAATAAAACCTAAAACTTGGTATGGTGGTTAAGTTTGGTAGATTTCTGCAAGTACCACATTGATCACCCAAAATGGGTACAACAAGAGATAATAAATCTATGAACTTACTTGTTAAAATTGATGATTTTTGAGTTCATCATATCTTTTGAGAAAAGCTGATTTTTAGTACATTTATTATTATAAGCAAAATTATATTAAACGGTAATTCCCATATCTTTAACAGCATTATCCAATACCATATAAGCAAAACAATTGGCTCTGCTATAGGTAATTTGATAAAGATAATTTTTAATTCCATATTATTAAGAAAAGTATCAACTCCTGAAATGCTATAATTTCAACTTTTTGTTGTTGTAGTATGTTTATTAAATCATAAATACTTTTTACTCACTGGCTTTGATCAAAACGTTCTACCACAAACAAAAAGCATTAAAGTTTTAATAAAAGTGCTCATAACAGGGCAAATTACATCATGTCATGGTATTTTAGTTTCAATATGAAACTTTGCAATGGGGGGCACATTGTAATATTGTGAATTCACTTATTTATTGGTTAGTGGTTTCTCCTTTAAAGAACTACTGTAATATTGTACAAATTTCACCAAACAAAAATTGTTTGTAAAAAGGTCTGAAATTGAAATTTCAATGTAAAGATGCATTTAACCATGAACCTTCTAGATTACACAATTTGAACTATTGTAATAGTTTTGTAGCTTAGGACACGACATCATTAATCAATGTGAAAAAAATACCACCATTGACAAAATATTATGTAGTTAATAATAAAAATTTATTTAAAGTGTTTGCTATTCTATTTTTCAGCAACAAAAAGAAAATTCCTTATAATTTAACTATAATGGTTATAATAAAACTGAAAAAATCTCTTAAAATATTCAGTTGTAATGAAAATTGTATACCACATGTCTTCCAAAATAATCAAGAAAATATGTTGAAGAATTTGAATTTTAAAAGTAACCTTACAATTTTGTTACAGATATAATGTAAATTTTGTTTTAAGAAAATAGTTAACCTTTATTAAAATTAGTGTAACATTAAAGTTTCTTTATTTCTCTTTATAACTTGGAAATTACTAAATTAATGTCGATTAAAAAATGTGGACAAAAACCTGCCCAGATAGTAGAAAGCAAATTTCCAAAATTAAGTTTATGTGCCTATGTTTTAGGGTTTCAACCAACAATTTGGGAAATAGGTCTACTCACAAAGGCGTTGAACAGCTGTCTGTGTGTACGCAATATATTAGTAGAATTTGTTTGCGCTTAGTGGCCTCGCGAGTTTGCACCACTTGGCTTCAAACCGGGTACTTTTATGGTATTTTACTTTTTGATCAATTTTGGGAGAACCAAGCGAGCTATAAGGTCGTGTAAAAAAACAAAATGTGCAGAATAACATCCTACATTTATATTTTCAGAAAAAAATCTACAAAAATTTCATTATCGTGGTAAAATTCTCAAAAAATAGTTACTTTTGATCAAAAAACGTACTTCCGGTTCTTGAATTTTTTTGGCTAACGAACTCATCTCAGCGATATAGACAACCAACATGTGTACTAAATTTGGACAAAATCGGATTTAAAATGCGGCCGCTAGAGTGCGAACACATATATACATATATATATATATACTAGTGGCTTGTAGGGGCAATATCCCCTATTTATAGGTTATATTTCTATCTGAGCAATACCTCTTCGTGATGGCCTACCTTTGCGAGGTGGTCTTCCAGCGTTATTCATTAAAGTAAAAAAGTACAGTTGAAATAAGTTTATAATGTGTTTAATCATATAGCCTAAGCTTTGATTTTAATTCTCACTTTGAAACAAAAACACAGCTTCAATAACAAAACACATCATAAAACTGCACATTCAGGTGTTGTTATGATAGCTGAATTTTCCAATTAATATACAATCACCTGTTTTTAACACTAAAATCACTTGATTTACACCTACATATTCCCATGCTATTTAAATGGGAATTGTTATATACAATCACCTGTTTTTAACACTAAAATCCCCTGATTTACACCTACATATTCCCATGCTATTTAAATGGTAATTATTTTATTCCGTAACAAATTTTCATGATACAATTTATTTAATACCAAATGTTTTAATGTAAACTACAACAGAACAGGTGTTTTATATTTTTAATTTATTTATTTAATACCAAATGTTTTAATGTAAACAAAGCAGAAGTTTTTAAATTCTCATGTATTTCTTACGGGGATTTTTCGTTTTTCGGGGACCCCAAAAACCCCTTAGTTTTTAATTTAAAAAAAAACTTATACTTTTCCCTTTTTTCTTCAATTGATACCTTTAATTTGATACATCTCCCATCATCCTCCAATTTACCAAATTCCCACAATTTTGAATCTAAAATTTCGCGTACAGAATTATATATAAGGATATATATACATATGATTTTTAATCTCACCCTAAAACGTGTTCTGGGGACCATGATCGGTGCTCATTTGCTACTCCCGACCTTGGGTCTCACCATAAGGGCCACAAGCATAAGGGGGCAGTAGCTCATTTTTCCTATGGAAATTCGCTAATAAGAATTTTTATAAATTTACAAGCCTTCAGACAAATATTACGTTTTACACATGGGGGCGCATAGAAAGGTATCAGAATGTATCGGGAGCAATTCTGTCAGCTCATCCGCATTGCATAGTTTCAAATTGTAACACGGATATTTTCTGTACAAGAATTCATTAGAACCTTTTCTGTAATAAACATGAAATTACATTTAAGTAGCAATGTTTTGTAAATGGAAGGAGATTATTTGCCACAAAACACAATCCTTAAGTGGTTCAGAAAATATAATTATACAAGTTCTACTTGTGACATAAAACCCTAGGACTTCAGAAAAATAATTCGTACCTAGTAAAATTTAAATCTTGTTGGGGATATCTATATATGGGGGGGTTAGGGGGGATCAGTTATTAAAAAATGACTTCTTCAAAACTACCAAACGGATTGGAATGAAAGTTAGTATGTAGCTTTCTCTAGGGCCATAGGTGCTCACTAAGAAAGGGTTTGAAAAAATTCCAAATTTTAGGGGAGTTTGGGGGGGATCAAAGTTATTAAAGAATGACTTCTTCAAAACTACCAAACGGATTGGAATGAAATTTGGTATGTAGCTTCCTCTAGGGCCATAGGTGCTCACTAAGAAAGGGTTTGAAAAAATTCGAAATTTTAGGGGGGGTT
>JAGFPH010000144.1:458818-475294 GCA_018207615.1 Philaenus spumarius
ATGTAATTTAAATTGCCACTGATATATTATGGTACTTGCTTCCACTCAAACTCTCCACATCGACAATGTGAGCAATTAATTGTACTAGATTCGTTGATAGGCCCCATTATATAAAACTGTCCATAACAAAAAAACATATTTCACAAGCCCAAATAATAGTTTTCATGTAATTTAAATTGCCACTGATATATTATCGTACTTGCTTCCACTCAAACTCTCCACATCGACAATGTGAGCAATTAATTGCACTAGGTTCATTGACAGGCTCCATTATAAAAAAAGTGTCCTTGATTCCTTAATAATGTACATAGTGGTAAAAAAATCATTAGTATAAATTCAAAAATTTTAAACTTAATTAGAGGTAATGTCCTCATTTGCAATTTCATTTATTACATATAATCTGCAAAATTCAAGACTAAAACCCAGTAAAACAAATTTTCAAATATTCATAGTTCATATTCAAGGTCAGGACTACACCATATTATCAAGTTTATCAAAAAATACTTCTACTTATTGCCATTGTTGGTGGAAGTGTAGTAATAAAATAGAGAGAGCAACAGAAATATTTTGAAATAATTTCAATAAAATTAATTTTGAAACTTTTACACATTTTTTACTACATAATGGCTTTATTTACAAATATTGTTAGTCAAGTATAAAAAGACTATTTTGGGACACAAACACCAAGGGTTTGGCAAACCATCCCTTGTGACGGACTTGCTGCCATTAAATACCACAAATAAATAATTTTAACATTTAACTCGCATGTAACGCAGGCACTTTTTATCTTTGAGAACAAAATTTTATGCTTTGTGGGTCCTGAAAATTCTTTCACAGGACCCCAAAACTCAAAACGAATGACCTCGGCTCTGGACTTTCTGATTATGACCAAGAAGAATCTTTTCTGAACAGAATTGTGACTGGATATGAAACTTGGGTCAAGTACGTGAATCCTGAGACTAAACAACAGTCAAAGGTATGGGGTAACACGACATCGCCACACAAACCAACGAAAGCCCTGTAAAATTTTTCCGGCAGAAAGCTCATGGCAACGGTGTTTTGGGACTCAAAAGGGGTGCTGCTGGTTGAATTCATGCAACGTGGTGTGACAATCAATGCGGATTCGTACACTACAACACTGAAAAACCTACGGCGGGCGATCCAAAACAAGCGCCGTGGTCTTCTTTCATCTGGCGTCATTTTCATGCACGACAACGCTCGTCCTCACACTGCTCAGAAAACCAAAGACCTTCTGGGCCAGTTCAAACGGGATGTTTTTAGGCATCCACCATACGGCCCAGATTTGGCTCCCAGCGACTTCCACTTCTTTATGCATGTGAAGAAATGACTTAGCTCCCAGCGATTTGTGCATGATAAAGAGCTCAAAGATGTGGTCACCGAATGGCTCAAGGTACAAGGGGTAGATTTTTTCGCAGAAGGAATTTCAAAGTTAGTTAATAGGTATGATAAGTGCTTAAATGTTCATGGAAACTATGTTGTAAAGTAAAGGAAAGTCGTAGTTTTACAATACAAATTTTGTATCTATTTCTATGTTTTATTTATTAAAAAAATGGAGGTTACTTTCCGAACAGTCCTCGTATTAATTTGCCATTTTTTTATGATTGCTTCTTATATGAACTTAGTTAAAAAAAATCATACCCTTTTCATATAATGAGAATGCCCTTATGTACACGGGTTAGAAGTTCTTTGGTGTGATCAAATAAACAAGATTTATTGTAGAAAAATTTACAATGTCTTTATATTATATATTCTCAAATTTCATGCAAAAAGAGACATCTTCACATTGATATTTTGACATCTAAACAATAACCATTGCGGAAATAAAAATAAAATTATAAACAGCAGGAATGAAAACAAAAGTGAATAATCTCACATGGGATTGCAATACATTTCTTCTATTACTGGCAATACAATTTTATATTAAATTTATTTTGAGAATTTATCTTGTAGAAAATTGATTTCAGGTAAGATGTTGAAAGGTGAGGGATTAGCAGGACACTGTAGCAGTGGTGGAAAATGTAACTGGCACTGATGAGGCTGGCATGCGCGACCAACCTAAAGAAGTTTAACTTCAAACATTTTCTATAAAACAGTAAAATTGAGAAAGAGAAGGAGATGAGAAAGTGGTAAAGGATCACCTACACCTAAGAAAGATTATATAAATCAGTCAAATGACAATGTAATGATGATTGTTTTCTTTAATTAGAAAGGTAGGTTATTGTTCATCACAAATGTTTATCATTTAGAAATTATCAACTTTGAGGTATTCTCAGCACAGGAAGGTGATTGGATGCTGCGTGAAAACATCTTGGTTCACACGTCTGTTTATAAATAAGGTTAGGTTTATTACGTTGGGTGAGTGTAACTGTAATTGCAAAGTTTTTAATCTATAGAGAAAAGTTCTTAATTGAATTATAGATCTGAATAATACCACATCCCAAAAAGCGCAAACCAAGAAATATTTCAAAAGTTGAGAAAACGGTGCTAGAAGAGAACTTGAAGAGGACAGAATGTAAAAATACTGTAAGTAAGGTAATACAGTTTTTATTTGAAAAGTTTTGCCTTTTTCTTGAATGATTTTATAACATATCAATTGTATCAAATACGTTACCTTCAAATGGTTTAATAATTCTTTAGAGCAATACAACCTAACTTAAGTAAGTCTCTATATATATATATGTGTCTTTTTTATATAGTCCTACTTTTCAAAAATTAAATAATAACAAATTTTAATAATATAGCTTCTTAACCCCTCAACGCCCTGCCGTAGTGAATTGTGTAGTCTGTGACAACTCAACTTAACTTGAATATTTCACCCACTAAAAATCATCCAATAAATCAAAAACCGTTGGAAATGTTCTAAACTTTAATTTTTGTATTTACAAGTTTTTTCTAAAACGTATATTTACATACGTAATCATCGTTGCAGTTTTTGAGTTATCTAAAAGCCAATGTCGCACGAATTTTAATGCGCAGAAACTACCTTTAATTCCCGTTTCTATGTCTCTCCCTACAGCCCGCCCGTTATTTTTTCTGAGTTATATCTGTATACTGAAAGATCATCACACTTTTACCTCTATCTGAAACTGCCATCCAATCAAAAATCGGACAAATAGTTCTTAAGTTGTGAGGTGTTTTGTAGTCCCTTGCAATTGGTCAGATTTCAACCAATAAAACAGCACATCTTGCGTTCGAGATATCTCTTATAATTCGAAATATTTCAATAGACTTTTTATATCTATTTATAGACCAAAGTTCAATCTTTCGTTTGGTGTAGAGCAAACTATATTTGACAGGTTAAATGTTATTCAAACAGCAGTTGAAAGTTTATATTTGCACAGAATTCATACTACCGCTTGAATTTGCAAAACAAGGCTGTTTCCATTGTCTTCAACGGTCATATTTTGAATTTTCTTTGTCCGCACGAGGTTTCATTTGTTTCATCTCACTTTTGTAATTAAATTGATTCTAAGTAAAACACTTTTATGATAAGGTAATATACAAGTGTACAGTTCATTTCTTTGATTTATTCTCTACACTTTGTTGTAATAATATTTTGTTTTTGAGCAAAGCATATATTAGTAAATTACGTTTCAAACTAGGCGGTTTTGTTAGCAATCGTGTATTTGGAACATAAAAACTGGTGTTTTCAAAATAAGAAATTTGAAATAGATAAATGTTTTTATACAGTTCTATTTAGAACTAAATTACGAAGCTTTTTTATGTTTACAAAAAAATTACAAAAAATGTTTACTACTTGTTATGTTGAACTTTTTCCTTTCGTTCCTGAACATTTTTTGCTTCTTGAGCTAATAACTTTTACAATTTTACATCAATAAATTTTTTAATTAGGCCTACATATATGGATTTTTTTATCCTTTCTCTAAAAAAAGGTACAGAACACTTTTGGATTGCGTATACAGTTACTATATTTGGCAAATTTTTGAAAATTTGCTTGCACACGCACCGAAATGACTTGGCGTTGCAAAACATTAACCCTTGACAGTTGTACGGTTAATAGATTAATATAGTGATAGGCCCAACATTTGACATTTTAAACATTAAAAAAAATCTGATTTATTAGTTTGAGAAAAAGTTACGGTATTGAGAATTAGAGCTGACAGTAATAGGCCTAGTATCTGCTCTTGCCTCAAAAGCAAGGGTACCAAGTTTATACTAGGCAGTTAGTTTTGAGTGATGACAGTGAATGTAAATTTTCTTTTTAAATAATCTAAAGTAGTCTAATTGAATGGAAAAGTATTATAATATAGCCTAAGCCTACAATTAGGTTTTTTTCAAATTTAACATGGGATTTGAACAAAACAAATCAATTTTGGTAACTTGTTTATAATAGAGTACCATAATTATGGTACCCTACGTATTTGGTAGTCAATACACTACAATTGTTTTTAAATTTATTACAAAACCCAACTGGTAAGCCTATACATTGTTAATTCTATTAGAAAATAGGTAAAATGTACTAACACTCACATGCCTTTTTGTAGCTTATAAAATGCCTCGACCTATGATCAATAAATACTCTTGTAAGTAATCGTAATATTTAATTGAGTATTTATTTCCGTTATATTATTTGCTAGTACTCAATGCTACAGTGTTGCCGAATCTATAAGTTTACAATTGATATTAATATAAAAAATATATAATTTAAAAATTGTAGGGGCCTTTAATGTTAAATATTATATAATTTATACCTAGCCTAAACTACTTGCTCAACTCGTGTCTCATTCTAGTACCTAATGAATACGTATTCGTTATGCTACCTTGATACAAATATGTTGAAACAATACATAAAATTTATGAACGATATAGGCTATACAAAAAGTTGTATGGAAACTACATAGCCTACTATTTATTACATTTGGTATCATTATAATTAGGCTACCGGTACTTGTTCATTTTGTATGCTTCATTCTGATACATTTTCATGATGGTCGATCACCAACATCATTAATGAATTAATGAGCTTATATTGAAATATTTTTTTAAAAAAGGTTTGTCGTTTGGGATGGTATTAACAGGGAGGTGCATTGTAAACTTAATACTAAAAGAAAATAGTATTTGATAGTAATAAAAGTTCACAACTAAAGAACACTAATAATTGCTACCGTCTAAATGATTTTTTTATTCACAATAATTGTTAGGCCTACCAAGGTTGGTGATTTTGCCGACAGACACATTTGAGAAATAGCCTACCTACGTGTATTTATACAATAATTAGTGATTGTAGTCAATGATAATGAGATCAGTTTTCGCAACGAAATAAGATATAAAATACAATTAGTGATTGTTTTATTATTTTTAGAAACATGAACTACCGGTAGTCTATATGCTAATCTTTGCATGTAGGCCTACATTAATTTTGTAGCCTACTGGCTTTAAAGTGATAACCATTATTTACTATCTTATTAATTTATTATTAGATCATTGCATTAATGGTTTCTATTAACATGTGTAATAGTTTTTGAGAATAGTTTCAATCAACATAATTATTTTTTAATATCTTGATCCCCCCCTTGGATAATCTCAACACTATACAATTAGATTAGGTGACATTTTTAAGAGAAATTATAATAAATACATGCTAATTTGGATTTTTAAGGTTATGTTACTTTACCTTCTATGATATTAAACTTGTTAATTGTAGGACCATTAAAACTCACTGATCATATGAAGTAAATATATGATGAAATATTTTTTTATGTTTAAAGGCAAAATACATGAACAGTTTTATCAGTGGTTTTGATTCCAGATGTAGGAAGGGTACAAAGTCCTACTTGTGACATGCCTTTTCTGCCATTATCCTATCCTCTTCAATGCCATCTGAATCTAAAAACAATTAGGTTTTTTTAGGTTATGTCACATTCTAAGAAAAATGTAACAAAAAAAATAATTCAATTTGTATTGATTTAAAAAAACTTATTTCAATTTTAAAATAAGAATAATTTTTTTAACTCTGTATTAAGAATATATAATTAGGATTAAGATTAAATATGACTGATACTCCCAAAACTATATACAGATTAATACTGTTCTGAAACAAAATCAAATCCATCCCTTACTAACTCTCTCATTTCATAACAATAAATTTATAGTTGTAACTTAATAGGTATTTTGTATAATACATACTTTTCACTACTACTAAATACAATTTTTAATTTTCCACAGGATAAATTAATACAAATTTCTTTTTATTAGGACAAAAAAACAACCAAATGATTATTAATTACAGCAGACACAAGAATTAAAAGTTACCTATTTAAATTATTGAATATTATTATGAATACCATAGATTTGGATAGGTACGGTACCTACTATTGAATATTTTAACTTAATATCCAACGCAATTTCAAGAATGTCTATGAATTTTGTAGTGGAAGTGGCAGATATGGTACTTATTTTATTCAATTTTAATTAACTACAATTATTACTTACTGAATAGTTGGCGGATAATATTTACGCCTAAATAGTATTTTTAGTAGATACCTATTTTTATATTGGTTTCACAATTATTTAATATTAATTATAATTAGGGTACTATAATACTGCATTTAAAATTTTCAAGTTATTCAACTTTGAATCTATTAGGCTATATACTAAATTAAACTCGATAAATTTGTACTTTCATAAGGTGTAAGTCAAATTATTTCTTCAGTTATAAAAAAAAAACAATCTACTTTATCAATGAGTATAAAGCTACATAAAACTAAATCAAGAAATAAAACAGAATTTTACCACAATTTTTTCCATTTTTGAGAATTTAAACAAAGGAAAGGATATGGTAATAAGAAGACGATACAATCCTACACAGTTAACGGCAGACTTATAAACCTTTAATTGTTATTGAAGATAAACAAGTATTGCAATTGGTAGGAAAATGTTCATGAATATCATTCTTAACTAACTGTAATTTTGTTTACCAAAATTATCAACTTTTCTTTAAAATATTTGTTTATAAACTGGACAAAAATCTGATTAATAAACTACTTGAAAATAAAAAATTGTCAGAATGATTTTTTTATCTACAAATTGTTCATTGGAGTTTCTTGCAAAATTTACTGTTGTGAATATATATACAATAAGACTAATTAGAAAGACAGTAAGCGCTTAGAAGTGATTATTCTAAGTGCTACAATCACACTCAAGCGTATTATTTATAAAATAGTACTGTCTGCCTGACAAGTTTAATTCCGTTTGGTCAGTTCGATGTGTTTACACAATTGGTATTGCACAGTCTTAAGGTGGCATGTATCATTTTAAACAGTGTCACCACTGCAGGTGGTGCTCATTTTCCAATATTGATATTTAAGGGGCATAGAACAAGATAGAAAAAATCTAAACAATGTAATAATAAAACAGAAAGCATGGTTGTAATTATCTAAATTTATATAGCCTACTAGCCAATATAGTACTACTTGTGAAAATGAGCTATTGACAAATTTCCATCAAATAAGGTTTTTAATTGGTAGAAAAAAGTTTGCCAGAATAATTTGTAAAATAAATTATGTCTTAATTTGCTGTCTAGGACGATATATTTACAAAATTAGTTTATAAGTTTTTATTAGAAAAGAAAGAGTTTTTTAAAAACTGTGTGTATCTTCCTGTATTGCTAACCAATATAACTTAATTAATAAATCCTCCTGTTTGGAATAGTGGTCATTGTACTCTTCTCACAAGCAAAAGGTGCTGGTTTGATCCCTTAAAGACCAAATTATTTTCGAACTATGACAACCACAATTTTTTTATTAGTACAAATAGTCAAAACTTAATATTATGTTACAAATATTTTCTTAGCCACATTTTTCACATATTATTCCATATGTTCGTCCCAAATTATTAACTGAATCATTATTTTAAAGCAAATGAACAATTTATTTTATTCTAATAATAACATTTGTGAAACATCTTTGTGTTGGTTTGACGAAGAACAATTGTTGCTGTATATTTAAAAAAATTATCAATGCCAATTAATTGAATATTCATCGAATACTAGCCTGTAATACCGTTTTTTCTTCTTCTTTTGTTGATGTATTTATATCATTTGAGTTACCTATTGAAGTCTGAATAACTTAACTTACAGTTCCTAAACACTAACTACTTGGCTCACTCAAGATTATTATATGTTTAAATTTAAGGTTTCAACAGTATTAATTAAATGACGTACTACAGCAAGGTCTCCTATCATTTAAGTAAATTTATGAGTGTTTAGGAAAAACATTGTTAATAAGTTTACTAGTTTGCAATTTTAATAACATGTAACTAAATTGCAGGAGCACCTGATGTTCCGAACAACCTTACGTCTCTGCTTTAAGCAGGGCCGTTTTTAACCTCACTAGCGCCCTAGGCACTTCAAACAATTGCGCCCTCATACCTGATTTATAGGGGGGGGGGGGGGGTTGAGGGAGAGGGTCTGGGAGGTATGGAATACTAATCAAATAATAGGGGGTCCAAAAAACCCAGCAGAGCATTTCTTTTTTAGTTCTTGATTTGCCAGTTTTGGTTCGGGAGGGAATTTCCCTTAACTCTCTTTCTTTCCGTTGGCTCTTATCATTACTATTCTTTTGATTTTGTTGGAGAGTCAGAGAGTCTTACCATTATCCACCACCTATGGACCCGCCGTGTCCAGGACTGGCAACCGGCAGCCGTAAGGAGTTTCATGGCCTAAACATTCTTCTTCATAAATTATCAGTTACCTTACGGCATCATTTTCCGCATTCTTTATTTTTTTTTTTCGTATTCAAAATTTGGCGCCCCAAATCCTTTGCGCCCCTAGGCACGTGCCTAGCGTGCCTATTCGGAAAAGCGGCCCTGGCTTTAAGTCAAATTTTTTTTAAATTGGCTGAGCAACTTTTATAATGTTTGGGAACTTTAAGAATACCACTACTTGTATTAAATAGAATCAGTTGAAGACCTTTTTCTTAGGAAAATGAGAAGTGCTGCAATTAACTTATTCTATTGAACGAATTGACGAAGGACATTGTCCTAAACTTGATAATGGCTGAATAACCGAAACGGCCGTCGTTAGACGCTGAAATTTGACTATTGGACGGTAAGTTTTTAATTGTAATTAACTTAGGCCCTATATGTTTACAAACTGTGACGGGAGACTATAAGATGGTTTAGTTCTGGTTTATTTTAAGTTGCAACCCAGCCGTGATAGACGAAGTAGTAGTATTCCAAAATTTTGTCCTATTTTCAGTAACATAATATATTCTTTTGGTAGGCCTACAGTAGTTCATTTGTGCACCACTAAGCCTGATTTATTATGTTATGAGTAAGAAACTTAATATATTCCTATAGTACATACCTACATTATAAAAAAACAAATATTTGGCACAAGAGATTCCACTAGCATCTTGCTAAACGTTTTAATTGATGTATGGTACACCTGCGACATTTAGCCAACAAATTTATAATTTAGAAATCTACCCAAAACAGGTAATGAACAACTTACTAAAATGTTATACAGTGCATAATTTACAAAATATAAATTCATTAACATTTTACTCCCACTTACTTGCTTGTTTTGAGGTTATGTTATAATGAAAGCATTGTCTATAAAATTTGCAATGCTTTATTCAGTTGGTGGTAAAGTATAGTTTAGCAATCAATACTTCAGTACTTATTAAAAGAATATGTGCCTATTCTAAATACAAGGAGTTCAGAATGTAACATAAATTCATCAAGAAAGCTTAAAGAGGAAGTATACACATCTGATCTGGAGTTTAGGGCAAAGCCTCTTAGATCAGCTGAAAATACATAACATATATAATTAATAACCTAAATATTTGGGAGGAAATAATAATGCATTTGTTATTGTTGAAAAGTATATACTTTGAATATTGTATTATAACTATAGAATTTTTTTGAAATTCTGGAATTAAAATGACTTTGTATAACTTTTCATTAGTACATGCTTGTGATATATAATCATTTTTATTCTTACATTGAGGTTAGAATAACCAACTGTCTAAATCATCACTGCAGAAGGATTATCTTTTCCCACAACTAGAATTTTGTGCACACTTTAGATAAAATATCAAAGTCTCTTGTTCCGAGTAAATTGTTTGAACTTTTTTAACTTAAGCCAAACAAGTAAAAAAGAAATAAAAACTTCACTTAAGCTGCTGATAAATGTATTACTTAGCTTTAAACTCAATAATCTTATAATAAGACAACCTGTTCTTACTGAAAATGGACATAATTATAGTAAAATAAGATACATTCAGTAAACATTAAAAATAAGCTAGCACATCAAGACTCTATGCAAATAACTCTTAGCTGTGACTAAACAAATTTAATACAATGATTATTTAGCAAATAAAAAAACTAACAAATCACACTTTAAAAATTAATAAGGTAGTTAGTGTTATTAGTGATGAAAGTGCTAAAATTTTACAGAAATTTGTCATAGGCCTATGGTTTTTTGCCAGATTATCAAACTTTCACTCTGTAAAATAATATATTTCATATGTAGGCCTAATATAAGTTAATAATGGTGTTTATAGAGACAGAAAACACAATATTTTAGTATTAGGAGAGAAAGATAATAACACTAATTTTAATTTCACAAAGAGTTAGAATAGAGGGAAAAGAACTGAATTTATAAGTAGAATAAATAGCCACAAATAAATTGCTATAAATTATTTATCTGCGTGAATTTTTTCCTTAAATCAAAAATAGTACAGTTTACTTAAAAACTGTATTCCAAATGTATTCATTTCCCAATGTCAGAATCACGAGCTTAACTTAAGTAGCCAATTGAATGATTGTTAAAAGATTTATAATTGTAGCAGGTATGAAACTTGTGACATGGCTGTTTTATGGACTTAGCCATAGTTTTTCTCGATTTTCACAGTTACGTAGATATTTGTCAAAATCCCTTACCTACCTGAGAACCTAATACGGTACCCAAAAGGCATATATGAATTTCGAGTTTGTAGGTGTTCTGGTTTCGATGAAACTGTGTTTAACTAGTTTTGTGATTTTTATCTAAGATATTGAATTTCAAATCTATATCTACTATACTTTCTTAGCAAGTTCCTGCCACCGAAGGGGGACGTTCCAAATTTTAAATCTGTAAGCAATGTGGTTCTGGACATTTTGTGAATATTTGGGACCATAAATAACTTAAACTAGGAAAAAATAATGCACGTTTTACTCTCATTTTTTTAAGGATACAGAAGTTTAGATATTCTTAAAAACTCATAAGTTTTTTAGCACACATCTGCACAAAAGCCCAAAATCTGGACACTTTTTAGCCCACAAAATTTTTAGATTGTAGATGTTTGGGTTTAAAGAAAAAAATATTTCTTACTGTTCATTTTTTTTCACGGGTAGACATGAAATTGATCATTTTTTTAGCGAACACCAATCACCAAAGCGGGACCAAACTGCCAAATTTCAGGTTTGTTATGGTCCATAACATTATGGTTCCATAAATTTCACGATTAGTATTTGGTTCCATTACATACATGGATGTAAATTTACTTTGCGACCCTCAGCTGATATATGTTTGCAGAAGACTACCTTTTTTTTAGGAAATAGAGTAGTGCTGCCAATCTAAGCACATTCTACTGTTGAATGCAGGTAAACATACTAACAATTAAGGCTATTAGATAGAACAGGCTATTTTTTTGTTTATGCTTGCATATATGATATACAAAACAAATGAATTTATGTTAATAACTTATATTTACGTTTACAAAGTGGAACTAACGAAGTGTAACTAGAGCCTATAACTAAATTCATCAGATATTTTGTTTATTTTCACCGATTCAACAAATACATTTTGGCTTATGTTATACACATCTGATTGATTCAATTTATCGAATAATGAACATCTATGTATATCAAATATCCATAGTTTGTAATTTGATGTAAATTAGAATTTTATAAAGTGAAAATTGTGAGTGTTTCTGTTTTGATGTAAATTTTCGCCCATATTTGTAAACCGAACTTCGTAATCCTAACTTATATCGGTACTTGACGGTTATAAGCACCACCTTTTTCTTAAGGGTTATTTTTTCCCTACAATAAAAGACAAAGATATTAGTATAAAGTACAGACCTGTATTTACATTTTTTACAAATTTCAACGGTTTACGATGACACTGTATTGAACACCGACTCCCAAAAGGCGCCAATGTCGGCGAAAAGTGTTGCGAAAGTATCGCCGCCAGCAGCTACATCCGAGCGCCTCATTTACTCTGCTAAATATGAGTCCAAGTGATGAGGTCCTACTCCTCGTTGTTTTTTATTCTGCCATTTATCCGACCCCCACAATCGCGCGATTCGCTGGGTATTTGTTCTAATTTCCCGATTTACAAAATTATATTTGTAATTCATGGTAAAATGTTCATACCCCGCTTTATGCAGTCATCAGAGCTATACTCCTTAAAACAATCAGATATTATTGTGAGGTACCTGGTTCAATGTTCTTTGGTATTTCTGCCAAAAGTTAGCAGCACTCCATTTTAACTAAAAAACGCCACCAGTCTTGCGGCACAATCCACCAATTGGTCACTGTTGTGGTAAAACATGACCAGCATTACTTTTTCATTTTGTAAACAAATTTTCGCCGATCTCAATGATTTTGCCGACTATTCCAATTTTACCACGGTTTTTGTTTTTGTCAGAAAACACACAAACCTCAAGCATGTAGGTAGTTATTCCAATCAATTGCGGTAGACAAGTTCATACCTAATTATTTCTCACACCATTTCACTGAGGGAGGTCGTTTCTTCTGACCAATATTGAAAAAATCAAACAATTGTACAGACAATTGTAAATCCAAAATACATACACATTTCATGTCCGCTTTCACATTGTTTAATAGTTGGCAATAAACTTTTATCTTGTAAAAAAACCGACAGTCTCTTCCTCGGTTTTAGGTAGATCGCAAATCAAAACACTATCGCTCATAATTAAAACTGGACAGTACAGTGAACATAAAAGCAATTACTAACACTCAAGTTTATCAACAGTAGTAAAGTAATAGAACTAGACTGATGCACGACAATGGGTACCCGACCTCGAACAACATTTTACCCAGAAGTCAGATGCATTATTACGAAACAAGCAGTAACTGAGATAACGGAAGTATGATTGACATGTTTATCATAACCTGACCTGACTAAACCTGATCTATAATTAGGTGGTGCCTATAACCGACTTGTACCCTTATATCTCATAAATTTATATTATAGCCTACGATTAAAACAGAAACAAATTAATATTTTAATTTGAGATATGACATGTATTAATATATTTTTTTTATACATGATAGTACTTAATCCAGTGCATGAGACATCTGGTGAAATCAGAAGGATAGCAAATGCTGAATGCGTTGTTTCCTAACCTGAGAAAGTTTCTCGGAGAGTCTAAATTCCGATCATCTCTGTCTCTGCTTCTGGGCTTTAACTAAAAATGTATATTATCACACAAGACATCATATGTACATTATCTAAATTAAGTGTCTTATTGTGCAATAGCAAATGAACTATAAAACAATATTTTTAGCTGATCGCAAAGGTCCCATATGATTTCTAATCTATGACATCTCCGCAGCCCTTGGTTGTAGAAAACCAAACTAATGTACCTATTGTTTTTGTCAAACTGCTTTTGAAAAAATCATACAAAAAAGGTATTGTGTAATGCAAACTACACAATCTTACAAATACTGAAACCTAAACCTAATAAATATCAATATTAAGGTTATAATTTTTCTAGGAGCAAAAATCCAAAAGAATCATTTTTGGATTGTTGGTTTTGTAAGTAAAGATATATTTACCACTATAAAGTTCTGAAACTTTAAAAATAGAGGCTAATGTAACTAAGAAGTAACACTCTCATGACATGGAATTTGATTATATTGTTTATACCTTCTATCCAAATAAATCACCAACACAGGTTTACAAATTTGATTTTTAACCATCAAATCTCAATGATATAAGTACATCATTGATTGTAAGTAGGCCTGTATGTCATGTTTCTACTATCAAAAACATCATAATGATGATAGATGATAATAAATAATAATAAATGTTTAGGAGTTAGGACTGTATTATAGTTCTATATCCTCACAAACACAAGGTACCACATCAAACAATGCCTACTTGATTAAAGCCAAATTTTAAGCTTTTTCACAAAAACAAGGATAGGAATTAATTGGCTTATGTATTTATATTTAACTCATAATATTCTTTTTCTGAATAATATTACTCAAAATATAAAATATATTACTTCATGTTGTTGAAACAGGCCTGTAATAAACCAAATTTAATAATTTGTAATTCTGCACATGGCAATACATATTTGACTTGTTTAGGTTATGTCTAGTTTTGTTTAAAACATGCTAATTATTCATATTTTTATAGATAGCTCTAATTTACAACTAATTTAGTAATTACCAATAAACTCAATTATAATAATTTATTTTATAAATAAAATCTTGCTGTAAGGTCAAATTTAAAAAATATTTAAAATATTTTAGGTACCTAGTATTGCAAGGCCTTAGTAGATTGAGATCTGAAATTATTACAAGCTTCAATAATAGCCTATTCAATGAGAATTGGTAAGCCAAATGAATAATTTTCTTTAATTAAGATTATGTTCAAATATTTAAGTATATCCTCAAGTTTCTATTTTATTATGTGTAAGTCATAAAGGAGTAGGATATTTTAATTTTCATTCCTACATTTTAATTTTTAAATTATTTGTTTTTATTTTTTTAAATTGTGTGGGTACCTACTGGATCTGGATGGGATATTTGAACTTTAATTATCAGCTTTTATAGCCGACCAATAAAATAGTAACCATACATATATATTTAAATTGAATTAATTGCCAATAAATTATTACTATACCTACCATAGCCTACATGTCAAAATTTTGAGTGTTGGTAATAGGAACATTGTAATTTAAATCTTAAATTGCACCAAATTATTAAAATAGAAGACCAGTCTTTGATCACAGTTACAAATTTAGGACACTTTCATGATACTAAGTAAATTAATTGTGATTCTATACTTTTCTAAAACTTTAAGGGTGTGCAATATACCACAAGAGTAATAGCATCGAGTGAGCCGAGCCAACCTTGAGAAGGCTGGCCTATGATATTACACTGGTAAAGCGCTCGAGTGCGACTAGAATATCGCTTGTATACCGTACACTTTCAGTTTTACTAATGTCGGTCTTATTTTTGGATTCTGCCATGTGCCTACGACATTTAAATTTGCAGAAAGCTCCAATGTATAATTAGTAGCTAACAAAATCCACCCAATGTTGTACTGTTACCAACATCATGTCTAAAAATTGTACTGTCGGCTAAAAATCATGTCTTTCGTCTTGTTATTATAATCAAATACCGTACTTTTAATAATTAAAATTTTTGTCACCTACCATACCGTACCGTACGAATTATAATTTAGATCTTCATGAACGATTTCCTTAAAAGATTCTCTGAACAAAATTTTAAGAAAGATATTTATACGTTATTGAAGAGGGCTGTATGGGACTCTTTTGTCTTGGTATTGCACACCGGTAGCCTAGAAGTAGGTAGTGAAACAATATAAATACATACACAGATACTGCTAAAAGTAACAAAAAAATTTGTTCCATGTGGTGGTTGTTACTACGCCTACCTATTAGATATAAGAATAAATTTAAGTTCTAAGGTGAAGCACTTAAAGGTGTGCAATATCACTTTGAGTATAAATGAGTTAGCCTGGCCTATGACATTTCATTGGGAAGGCGCTCGAGCATGACTAGAATATTCCTGTGTACAATTACATTTTTACAAAAGGCGCTCTAGTTTTTATCTCCGCCATGTGTGTACATGACATTTAAATTTCCAGAAAACTCCAATTATAATCAGTAGATAACAAAATTTGTCCTGACGTTCTATTGTTTTCAAGTGAATCGACTTAAAAATCATCGTTTTACTTTTTGCCTATAATTAAACATCCTTAATAAAAATTGGTAATTTACCATTTTTGTTCTCTACAAATTAGAATTTAGATGCTCATTAACGATTTCCTAAAAATTACAAAAGATTATCTTCAAAATTCGATGCAAGATAAGTTATATATTGAAGAGTACTGTTTCGTCTTGGTATTGCACTCCTTTAAATTAAATGAAACCACCTCTTTTCAAACCTCTGTTTAAAAAACATTACATCTGTAGGCATTTGCACAATATACAAGCTTTTAGTTTATTACAGAATCGTTAAGTTACCGTACCCTACTTTCTAGAGATATGCTTGAATTTTTTTGGTGAAATTAAAAACAAAATGCCTTACGTTTGGTTATAAAAGGTCTATCTTGACATATATTAAGGTAAATATAACCAAATTTAATTAATCACTCTGTAACACATATAACACAGTAATTAAAAACAAAATGCCTTACGTTTGGTTATAAAAGGTCTATCTTGACAT
>JAGFPH010000144.1:481195-529293 GCA_018207615.1 Philaenus spumarius
CAAATTTATTGTTTTACATATGTGAAGCGGAAAGTAAAAAGGGACCTCATGTCGGCGATTTCCGGTTTTGAGTTATTGTAATTTTTGAATAAAGCAGTAAATTCTGAACAATTTGTTAAAAAAATCATGTCTCTATGATATTTTTTTTACTAAGTTACTGGGTTTTGAAATTTTTAAAATGAAAAGAGGCATTTTAAGAAAAACACATTTGAAATTTAAAAATAGCGCAGAATCTTTATTTTTCATATTTATTTAAGCAATGATTTATACATAAAAAAAAGGTAAAATGTCCTCTTTCAAATGGAAGAAAAAAAGTCCTTAAATATTTGGGTTTTTTTTTTAAACCGAGTACTTCTTCTTCTTTTTTGAAGGTCCTAGAAGGGGCTGAGGTTCGTCAGGGTCCAGGCTGCCATCTGCTTCAACCTGCTGGTGTTCAGCTTCCTCCAAAGGCTCTGGTTGAGGACATAATACATCCTTACACTCTTCCTTGCAGAAGTCTCGAATATTTTTGAAGATTCTTTGCGATTTCTAGACATTCCTTCTGGGACTATCTCCTCTGGAAAACCATCATGTCCATATTCATCAGGAAATATCTTGTGGATGAATTCATTTAGATTGATTTCAGTTTTGTAGTTGACTTTGCCTTTTGATTCTGTATTAAACTCAAAGTGGTTGTATTTGGTTATGAGGAGCACTTTATTGGCACCATAGGTGTGGAAAAATAAACTCACATAACATTGTACAAGCTCAGACAACTTCCATCCTGTTGCAGACTGTCAGTCGTCTGAATTGCGAGTACCTGTTTGCATGGATGCCAACCTCCGCTGCTATAATACAGCTGTTTAAACTACACAGTTGAACAAAATAATGTTTTGTGGATTTATTTATTCATAACAGTAGCAAGTAACAGCTTATGAGAATAAATTCATAAAGAATTGAGTGTGAAGTACTAGTGCGACTGTAGGCCTAATATTAGCGAAAAAAATAGGGTTTATACTCTTGAAAAGGAAACGGTACCTGAAGTCGGGTAGGGATATTCATATCTAGAAAACATTCTTCTTTTACGAGAAACCTGTAGTTCTCTCAATCACCACTAGAATTCAGGAGAGTTAGTTTCTAGAATAATGCAAAATAACCTGAAAAGGGACCTCTTGTCGGCAATGTTATTTCTCCACAAACGACTTCAGGTACCTTATCTAACAAAGGGCATTAGTTGTTATAAAAATTATTTTCGGTATTTTATCGAATCGAAACTGTTTTGTAATCGATTATAACCTGTACAGGACGAAACAAAAATGAAGAATGGCAAAAATATGAGAATCGATAATTTTGACCCAACCGACTTATTTCGACTGTACTGAAAAATTTGCTTTGCTGCCATGAGGTCCCTTTTCACTTTCCGCCTCACATATCTTGTGCACAGTTTACTCAGCAATTTCCTCGGTGATCCCCCACCAGCAGCAGCAATAAAGTGACTTCATTCATCTCTTTTCAGATGGACATATTCCATAAGTAGTACGTAATACAATGCAGCTTTTGTAGTTAAACAGACTAGTTTGCAATAGACTCACAGAGTTGATGTCACAAGTTTTGTACTCTCAAGCAACGCTCAAGCCTTAGTCTTTGCTTATCATGCTGTAGAACACACAAAGGAGTCACATCTTTATATTACAATTACAAGACATTTGATCTATTTAAATATATAAATATCAAAGTTTTACCTGCCTTAGCAATCTTTATTGGTTGTTTTTGTATGTCTACAGCTGTTTCACCTTTTCTTCAGGCATCGTCAGGACAAGAACTATTACACATTTTCATCACCGATTCCGCTTGATAATATTAAAACAATTAACATTTAACATTTAAAAACACTTAAAAACACAAATATAAAATTACGACACTATTAAAGTTTTTTGAATGACTGTCACTTTTTTTGAAGATTGCTAAGGCAGGTAAAACTTTGATATTTATATATTTATATAATTAGCAATCGGATATGGCCACATATACATTAATGATCTATTTAGTCTACTCCACTTTATTTGGTAGCATTGTACACTTCAATTAAGTTTGGCTTCATCGAGTTTAGGTACATTGTTGGCTTTTTATGGCAAGTTGATTCTAGCAAGTCTATTTTATTACTTCTTGCTTTGAAGCTCACCTTAGTTTTGAATCCATCAAAACAAAACATGTTTAATCCAATTTTTCTGCCCTTTGGATCGAACACGGTACTATTGCATTCCCAGTAACCATTTCAAGAGTATCTTGCATTTGGTCCCACCCAAAGTTCCCACAATAGTTAGTTTCTAAGGAGGATCAAATAACGATGTGATAAGAGGCACTGAGCTAAACTAATTGTTGATTGTAATATTCTGATTGGAACTGTAAATAGTTTCTGATATTTTTTAAACAAAAATTCTGCATGTGCCAAATTTCCAGTCTGCATTGTTTACACAGTTTAAGGAACTGCTTATACCATGAATTTAGTGGAACTACCACATATCATGAAAATCTTAACTCCACATTTTGCAAGTTTGTTAGGATATAAAATTCCAAAGCTATAGCGACTTCGGAATTAACTGCTCATCGATTGTTATGAATTACCCAGACTTATAAGAACTTTGATCGACTGCAACTAAATAATCCCACAGTTCTCTTATTGGTGCAAAGCTATGTAGCTTTCTAAGTTCTCGGGTTCTAGCAAGATCAAATATTAAACAATCTAATAAAAAGTAAAAGCGGTCATAGCTCATTGTATAATGCTACCTTCCACTACAAAACTCAGGCATGGTCAACATTCACTGTGGTAAGTTGATGGGTGCAGACTGTGGTTTGATGACACGGTCCAGGGTCATCTAAACAGCTACAGAAAAGCAAGGAAGATCGTTTCTCGTACCAGGATAACAAGAAGGGAATATCTCTTTCAGTGATATCAAAATCAGGGTCTGCATCTAAACTTTCACTGTTTATTGCTAAATCATGTTCTAAAGCATCAGTGTAATTCTCCAAACCATAACTTTCTTCATCTTCATATAAACCTGTTTATTGTCTATAATGCAAGATTAACTAATGTGAGTCTATAGTTCCAACACACAGGGGTGGAAGCATTAAAATGTCTTTGCCTTTTGTATGATTTATGATTCATTAGCTTTCTAGGGTTAACATGCAGGGTCATCGAAAAAGAATACCCATATTTGAGAAATTAACTACTTTGAGTAGGTTGAACATACTGAGGCGAATATGGTGTCAAAATAAAGAGGAAGGTTTGGATATTTTTTACGTAAATTAATACATTTCGATAAGTGCCCCATTAGAAGCACGACAGACATCGAAATGATAGTCGATTTCTCGCCTCGCATGCTGGAGAATGTCTGGAGTGGCAGTAGAGATGGCCGCAACTATCCTTTCTCTGAGATGCACTGTGTCACGAATTTTTTCAGCATGCACAATATTTTTTATGTATCTCCAGAAAAAAAAGTAAATTTGTGTAAGATCTGGGCAGCCAGGAAATAGGGCCACCTCTACCAACCCAACCGTTTGGAAACCGATCGTTTGGTTTAATTTCATGCCTAAGTTGAATTTTGTAGGCATACAGTCTTCATTTTTTATGGAGAACATTTTGGATAGTAGTCTTAGGTATTCCTAGTGCCATACTTCGATGAGCAATAGATTTTTTAGGACTTCTAACACAAGACAATCGAATAAGCTCGACATTTTCAACTTGGTTGACCTGGTGATTTTTATTTGTCTACACTTCCTGTGTTTTAAAATTTATTACACCAACTATAAATGGCTTTAAGGTCAGGTTCATTGTGACAGTCATAAGTTTGTCTGAAATTACGTTGAACACACACAAGTGATTTTAGCTCCGCGAACCAAAGCATAGGGACAGCGACGCACAACGCTATTTTTAGCACTAAGGTAGACGACGTATCAAAACAATGCAATGACTATTACCAACGGTAAAAATTAACAAAAACTTCCAAACATCTTCAATTTGAGACCATATTCGCCTCAATATGTTCATGCTACTCTAAGTAGTTAATTTCTCAAATATGGGTATTCCTTTTCGATGACCCTGTATTTTTGTTGTTGCTAAAACTAAAAAATTGATATAGTCTTATTCATTTTCCAGCTTGACATATTAAATTAATTCTTGCTAACAACATAAATGTCTATTTATGTACTAGTAATAAAACTAATAAGTTTAATTTAAACCAGTTATAAAATTTCACAGTACTAGGAGTAGGGAATGGCACAATTGACTATGGCACATTTAACTCGGATTTAGTTTTTTGTTTAGTGCAAAAAACCATATCAGGTTGTACAATGATGTTAACATAGAGTTTTGTCTGCAGGTTGCTGATGTTGATTTACTATAAGGTACGAGTATTTCCCTTGCTCATTACTTTAAAATGGTAGAAATAACTTTAGACAATAAACTGTATTGCGTTAACTAACTATTACTTTCTTCTGCTTGACCAACAGCTTCACATAATCTTCATTCCTTTCGGTGCTTAGTTGGGATACCACTTTTCCCCCTAGTTATATTTTTACAATGATATTTTCCTCTCTTCTCTCTTATCCTTTTATAAATTATAGAAAAGGTAAAAGAAAATAGCTACATTCTAGATACAGTTATTAATTGTATTTTTATACATTTTATTATGTGCTTTAAATTATTAATGTATAAAATATTTGAACAGAACAAACTAACTTTAATTCAAGAAAACAAACAAAATTCATTTATGAATATAAATTAAAAATTATTTGAAATTTCTTTTCATTCATAGTAGATTCCGAAGACACAAGCCATTGATGCTAATTGTGTATTGTTGAAAGAAAATGTGGCATATTTGTCCCTTTCAATGTCCCACAGGAATTTTGCCATTGATAGTACACTTTGCATTTTATTTTCAACAATGGTAACCAGGCAGATGATTTTATACCTGCAAGAGAATATAAGTCATTCTAAATAAATATTAACAAACAGGTAAACATTAAGATAAATATACACATTATTTGGATCCACACTATGAACTGAATATTGACCACTTAAAACAATTCAATTCTGTTGTACGTTAACACTGTTGTACATTTGTAGTTTTAACCACTTGGAAATGTATTATTATTGGTACACTTTTTTAGTCCCGCCTAAAGCTATTTATACAGAGGCCTATATTTAATCCTGTAGTATTGGAACAAATATAAATTGCTGTTAGAAGTGCCTTGAAATGTTATGAGATAAAATGTCTGCTTTGCCACGTTAAGAAAAGCAGAGGAGACATTTTGATTTTTGTAAAATATTGGCTGTAAATGACAGAAATAATCTGGTGTTTAAAAAATTAGTATCACAATAGTCAAGTGCAGTTAAAAAAAAATAATATCTTGCAACCTGTATAAGACTAATGGATTTTCTTGAGAGTTGTTTCATTAAGTTAATAGTAAGAACTTTAATCTTTTACATAAAAAAGTAGGTATTTCCAATACTTATTTAATTGGGTAGTAAAATGAATTACACAAAAATAATTTAAAAAATATTGATATTAGGATCAATCCATAGTTTTTAGGTTGCTAAGTTGAAGATTGACACAGGTTATATGGCATAAAATTGTGGGGTTGTACTTTACGGGTCAGCAACAAGACTATTTGGACATTCCTAAATTAAGATCTACGGAATATGGTGACTGCTCACTGCTCAGTGATACATTATTAAGTTAGGATATTCAAAAGCATCTTTGGCATTCCAACAGTAACCAAAGACATTCATAAATTAGCTGGCAAGCAAGAATGAAACGATACTTTATCAACAACTCAACACAGAAACTCTTCAACTGCTAGAATAATGGAAATTGGTTTAAAGACTGAAGAGGACTAAGTCCCCCCCCCCCCCCCTTAATCACGTTCCATGCCTAACTCAGAAATTGTGACAGGAAATTTTGAAATTTTGATCTCCATATATTACTATAATGTATTGGACATCAAATATTGTAATTCATTCTTTCTCAAAACAATTAGAGATATAAAAGACAGGATTTGATAAAAAATTTTAAATAAATACGAGTACATAGTTCAAAACTATGTGTTCCAGCACCAGGGGCGGATTTAAGGGGGGGGGGGGGGTGAAAGTGTGGTTAAGTTTGTGTGAAGATTGCCAACATCGGCAACATCCAAAGTTACAACGTTTTGACATCGACTAGCGATCTGAGAGTCAGAGGATTCTTGTTGAATAGCTTTTTGTCTTTCAACAAATGTTTATAAACTACACTTACCTTTCTAAACAACTTAATTTTCTAAATAAAACATTGAAATATTTTTCAAAACTCATCTTTATAGTAAACCATAGTTTTATAATTTCCCCTGCTCGCTTCCCTCGTCAATTCCCGCGGTGAAGCAAACACAAACTGCCTAACAAAGGTGTCATTCATGGGAAGTACATGTAACAATTTATTTTTTTGTAAAGGGGCTGTTACCTCCAGTTCACCCATTAGACGTAACTATTTAAATTGGGTTTGTTATTTATTTTCTATCCCATTAAACACTTAAAATCAAATTAACAGAAAAACTAAGGGAAATTGATCTATCCGCTGATATAAATTCAACTAAAAAAAAAACTTAACACTTTGAGATTGAATTATCGTCGTGAGTTGAAGAAAGTGATAGCTAGTAAAACATCAGGTGCAAGAACCGATGAGCACTTTAAAGTTTTTAAACTTTGGATGATACGTTTCATTTCTTGGTAGTGATGATTCCTGTATGCAGACTATTTTTGCTTTAGTCTCAGCCATATATTTTTTGAGTTCTTCTGTCTTGTTTTTTATCGATCTTGCGTTCCAGTGTAATACTGTTATAACTTTCTCTGTGGTGTTTATATTGTGCGACAAACCTTGGATTTTGTTGCGTTTTCTCTCTCTAAGGGATTTTCCCAGTGAGATGTGCCCATCTTTCTTTTTTGCTTCTCTTACTAGGCGAGCATGCAGATCTTTTGCAAATGTCCTAGTTGGGCACCAGATTTCAATTCGTCTCATCAAGTCTCTCCCTCTTTTCCTCATCTGGAGGTTCTTGTCAATATTTAAGAGTAGCCGAATACATTGTATTCTTTGTTTGTAATAACTGCCCCATAAAATAATCTTGAGGCGTTCTGGGTGTTCTTGTTTCGATTTTGAAATGCGTGATAAACCCTTAAAAGGGCTGTTTTCATGATTGCTTGGCTGCATACCACGGGACTTCTTGAGAAGCAAGATGCTGGCGTTCAGTTAGCTGTTACACTATCCAGGGGCAGGAACGAGGACCAACCAGCTCACCCCCATATGCATCTCGATATGCACAACCTTACCATCCGGCAATACCAAAAGCAACACCGAAACCGATAACCTGGATTCCCTTCGAGATGAAGCTTTGACAATGATCGACGAGAACTACAAAGATTATGTGAAAATTTATACAGACGGTTCGGTGGATCTGGAAAAAGGCAATTCCGGCGCAGGCTTCTTCAACGAACAAACAGGCGAGTGCTACTACATACCAGGATTATCTGCGTCAAGCATGGATGCTGAGATATTGGCCATCAATGCAGCCCTAACGAGCTGCATTAGCACACCATATCAAGACATTTGCATACTCACCGACTCTAGATCGGCCCTTGAAGGCTTACAAATGAATTCACCCAGTGACTATTACTTCCGAATATCTGAAATGAAAACTATACTCCATGCTCTGAAGAAAAAAGGAAAAAATATTGTCTTCCAGTGGGTTCCATCTCATTGCGGAATAAGCGGCAACGAGCAGGCAGACAAAATAGCAAAACGTGCCACAAAAATGAGCCCCGCCATGCCACCAAAACTATCACTAAACAAATGCAAAAATATAATCTGCAAATCAATAACAGATGAATGGATACAGAGATGGAGCACCGACACTGTCGGAAGATCGTTATTCGAAATTCAAAAAGCTCCGACGCCTGCAAACTGGTACAGAGGTGTCAGTCGCCACATTGCGACCTTCATTACGAGAGCTAGAGTCGGCCATATCATTACGAACAGCTATCTGAAAAGATTCAGACTAGTCGATTCCGAAACCTGCAATAACTGTGGAATGGAGGAGGAAACGCTGAAGCATATACTACTCGAATGCTCGAACGAAAACACAGCCAGGACGGCCCTTCTAACAGTACTAAAAAGCATTCCAAACCCCATGAAAGTTATACTGCAAAAGAAAAAGTACTGGGCATTGGCAGCTGCGGTTTACCACGGACA
Organism: Philaenus spumarius; assembly: GCA_018207615.1. NCBI lineage: Eukaryota > Metazoa > Arthropoda > Insecta > Hemiptera > Aphrophoridae > Philaenus > Philaenus spumarius. Next base: position 489,451 of record JAGFPH010000144.1, read on the forward strand.
CCGAGTCGTCGGCATTACCTGAAGCCGGAAGCTTGAAAGAAGAAGTAAGCAAGTACCGATGATATATACTTGCCGTCAGTTTGGTATTTCGAAGAATTTGAATTTTTACGTGACCACGAGATTCAAATTATTGGAACATCAACAATGGATGAAGACGGTGATGAAAAATTATCGAATACGACAACAAAACAATTGGAAGATACAGTATGTAATAACATAATATTTTTTTTTTAATTAATTCCATAACTATATATTTTGTCATGTTATATACCTAATTAGATAAATTATAAATATATTTAACTTTTCGGTTAATATTTCTTTTAATTTTGTTTTGGTAGGCAGACAAAAATTTTCATATTTTTGCAATTTTAATGAATTTTGTCAGTTTTAACTTTAGACGCTTATTAAAAAAATGTATTGTGGATTTTCTCAACTTGAACAAGCGAGAAAATTATTTATCTACAGTAAAAATTTAAAAAAAAGTGGTCAAAGGGATAAATTTTGTCAAAATTTGAACTTTAAATATTTATAAATAAAAAACTGTGCCTATGTATTTTTAATATTTTTCAACTCCTATAGTAATGTAACAATATATCAGGAGCCTGTTATTTAAAATTTTCACGCTTTTTGACCCAACAAATAACATTTTATAGATATTTATAGAAACAAAAAATTGAAAATGTCTCTAAACATCTCAAAAGGAATCAAAATATTTTGAAAATTTTGTGAAGTATTGAAAAAAATTTTAAATTGATATCTAAAGTAGTATCTACAATTATTATTAGTTTTAAAATTACAATAAAATAAGAAAATCGCTACCTACTTGAGAAATCGAGTGAATATCCAATATTGTTTTTAGAGTTACACCAATAAGTAATAACCAAAATCGATTTTGTAAAAAACTGTTGTATTTTTTTTATATTTTTGATTACAAAAACTTTTATAGTTAAAAATAATGATAATAATTACAAATTAAGTACATAAATTAAAATTATTGTGGAATAAATTGTCTTGCCAATGGACTGCTCCGGAGTTATTGAAATAATTACAAAAGTTATCTCGTATTTCTTTGGCTGTTGAACTTGAATTTCTACCTTGTAAGGTTGTATCTGAACTAATTGGCCATGACTTCTCCAACTTCCTGGTTCCACGTCTTCTGATGAAATATTTTCAATGTAAAAAGTTTCCTCCAAAAACATTTCCATTTTATGTTTTTGTAAAACGTTGTGTAGATGAAAATTGTGACAGCAGGCACGAACAATTATTGAGGTTTTTTCCGGACATAATTGTTTTCAAAAGTATACGAAATTGTGATGCTAAAATACCAAATGTATTCTCAATTATTCTAAGAGCTCTCGACAATCTATAGTTAAATAAATGTCTTTCTTTGCTTAAATTTCTTTGCGGATAGGGTTTCATCAGATTATTTGAAAGTGGAAAAGCATCATCCGCTACAAATACGTATGGAATTTTTCATTTATTCCTGGTAGGTAATCCGGTTCCGGAATGTTAAATTTTTTTTCCTGAAAATTCTGAAAAAGTATTTGAAAATACGCCTCCGTCTGAAACGCGTCCGTTAGCGCCAATATCCATCAATAAATTCATAGTTAGCATTTGCAATGGTCATCAAAACAATGCTGAATGTATGTTTGTAAGTAAAAAAATATGAGCCAGATTCTTGAGGTTTTATTATCTCTATATGTTTGCCATCGATCGCCCCCAAACAATGATGAAAATTCCATTTTGACCCAAAGTCTTCAGAAATTATTTTCCATTCCTCTTCTGAAACAGGCATGTAATAAAATACAATAATTAGTAATAGATAGCAGATTTATGTTTATTTATAGTTTATATATATTATAGTTAATCATACACAACATGCATGGGAGATTTCAATTGCTTCAAACCCAACAACGTACAGTAATATTAGTGAACTTTTTCCGACACTCAGTATACAAATTAAGATGTATTATTTTAAGTTTATTCTACACAACACAATTTGGTTGAAGATCATTTAGATTAATCTATACTAATATTATAAATAGGTAAAGTTTGTTTTTTTGTATGTAGGGGGTAATCTTTGGCACTACTGAACCAATTAAAAAAATAGTTTTACTAATAAAAAGCTACACTATCCCTGAGTAACATAAGCTATAATTCATTTCAATAAAAACCTTTTTTTATTTCAATATTTGTAAATTTAGTCGGAAAAATTCTTATTTTAGGCCTAGAGAATGATAAACCAACACATGTATTTTTATTTATTTCCATAGCAACCAATTGAATGAAATAACAGATAATATAGCTGTTTGCTCCAATATTTTTATTAACAGCTGATTTCAAAATTTGAAGCATTTATTTTTGTATTTCTAGCTTTTAGGTTAGGGTTTTAAAGTGTAGACCTGAGCCTTGCTGGTTCTTTTAACCAATATTATAACTGCTGTTATAAAATATAAGAAATAATTTGATTTGAACATTTAACATAATTTACCATCTTAGTTTTGAGGTTATTGTTAATCCTACACATTTATTATATATAAAACATAACATATGTTTTTAGAAGGTTCCAACAGGGTTGGCGTACGGAGCATGCAGGGGTCTTCCCTAGTAGAATAATAATAAGGTGTAAATTCAATCCTTTTAAAATTTGGTATGTTCAGTTTGTAATAATTTAAGTGCTATTAATTAGTTAAAACAAAATAATTTAAAATGTAATTGCAGCTATCAAAAGAGAAAAAATTTATTATTTTTGTAATACTATTTAAATAAATAAATCAATGTATTTAGTGAGTTCAGATGATATTGTCGGACGTGGAAATAGCCACTGCGTTATTTAATAAATTAAAAAATAATAATTTACTTACCTTTATAGTATCATTTTGTGCAGTTATTATAGCTTCACATGTTTCAATAACAATTTTTCCAATCGTTTGTGGAGCCATTGCGGTCATGAATTTAACTGGTTACGAATTAGCGCCGGTCGCCAGATATCGTATCGTACACGATAAACGTTGGGCCGATGAAATTGGTTCTCTCAAGCTGGTATCCTGTTTCTCTATAAATGGTGTAAGTTAACCATCTTTAATAAATTTGAAAATGTTAAGTCGTCTATGCGAAGGTAGTTCTTATAATCAGAAGGAGAAGATAATAGTAGTTCGTTGAGAAGATTATGATGGGTGAATGTGTTCCTTTTTTTTAACCATTCCTTCATCCAAAATCTTTTTTTCCTCTTCTTCGTCTTATTCATTTTATCACACGCAAAGTAAGTGGCAATACCAATGATAGCTTCTTTATCCATAATGCAGTTTAGTATTTTGTATTAATTGAACAACTACTATGACACTATACACCATACTTTCAAAAGCAATACCTAGCAAAACGAATGTAGTCCAGTAGACAGAGCAAAAAAAGTGGGGTCTGCTGGAAAAAATTCCGAAGTTAATGAAACTTTTACAGGTTGTTCGGGGGTGCTGTGGGATGACTCTGTCAAGTTTTCCAACTTGAGGACCCTGTGCTAATTTTGGGGGGGTCGAAAAACTTTAAAATTTTCGGACTTTTGTCGGTTTTTCACTTATAACTTCTAAACTAAGCGGTTTTCGACTGAAGCATTTATTTTCAAAGTTGTAGAGCAGTAAATTTGCTACCTAATATTAACCGAGATACAGCCGATCAAAGTTAGAGACATTTTCTCAAAATGGCAAAAATTGGCCCTCTAACTATCAATTACCATCGGTTCTACAGTAATTATGGTAATCACTCATCAATATCGACATGTTGGAACACACGGGGGGGGGGGTGTCCTCTGAGTGGTGCAGACCTCTTTAGCCCTACATCCGGCAAACTTCACTATAGTGCAGTCACTCCATGCCGCGACAATACATTTGTAACGCGTGATTGTATAGAATTTTTCAACCACTAAAAAACCTTCCAATCTCAAAAAAACAAATACAATTGGAAATATAATGTTTCAAATTTTATTTTTTGTATTTACAATTTCTTTCTAAAACGTATATTTACTTGTGTAATCATCGTTTAGAAATTTTACTTTTCTAAACCGCTGACGCGAGTGACAAAACTCGGTGAAACAAATCACTTTTTGTCACATTTTTAAATCGTATAATGGTTAGACAAACTTGTTTTGAACAGAATAGCTTTATTCATTGATGTAAATATCTAGTCTTGAAGAATTTGCCTTCAAAATTTTCGTCTCTCTTATAATTTCAATGTTTTGGTATGCTTATGCCAGAGCAGTTCGCAGGCATAGCCTTATGAAGAACTTCATCAGAGCTGAAAGGACAGGTGGCTTGGAAACTACACCCACAGAAAATGCAATATCATTGATGGAGAGTTCCTGCTACATAGGGTGGTTTGGACGAAGTCAAGCGAAGCAACATTCCAGGTAGTCTGCCAAAACTACATGGACTACATCAAAAGGCACTTTGGGAGCAATGCCATAGTGGTGTTTGATGGTTATCCTAGTGGGATAAGCTACCAAAGCACCAAGGCAGTAGAACGTTATCGGCGTTCTTTGCTGAACCCCTCTACTAAGTTTGTGTTCTCCAAGACAACAGCAGTCAGCACCATCACGCAGGAAAAAATTTCTCTCCAACGACACAAACAAGATGAATTTCATAACGATGCTGAAGGGTGAACTGGAAGCCAAGGGGATCTAAGTCAAGCAAGGAGTAGAATACGCTGATGTCCTGATCGTACAGACTGGTGCCTCAGTTGCCGAGGATTACGACAGTGTTGCCATTACAGGGGAGGACATTGATCTTCTGGTGCTGCTGAATACTTTGGGGGTTTTCAAAGAAAAACGGCTACTTCCAAAAGAGTGGGAAGGGGCTACTTCCCCAACCGTCCTTTATTCTTCCCACTCTTTCAAACACGGGCCACAGGTGTTCTGCGACACCACCGATAGCTTCGACACCACTTGTCTTCAGCACCCTTTGGAATTTTGAAGAAGAAGGTGATACAGACGTATCAGAAAAACCCCGGCCTCTCCGAGATGTTTGAGATTTTCAAGGACCCCGAGGCAACTCCAGCTCAAATTGCTGACGTTGGAGAAGTTCTTGGTGAAACTGTAAGGCGGGAACATTGGACATGACAACCTCGATGACCTGAGATACCGCATTTTCACCTCTGTCGTGGCAAAGCCGAGCTGCCAACTTGCCAGACTGCCACCAACCAGAGATGCCGCTAAGTACCATTCATTCAGGACTTACCGCATTTTCACCACTGTCGTGGCAAAGCCGAGCTGCCAACTTGCCAGACTGCCACCAACCAGAGATGCCGCTAAGTACCATTCATTCAGGACTTACCACATTTTCACCATTGTCGTGGCAAAGCCGAGCTGCCAACTTGCCAGACTGCCACCAACCAGAGATGCCGCTAAGTACCATTCATTCAGGACTTACCGCATTTTCACCACTGTCGTGGCAAAGCCGAGCTGCCAACTTGCCACCAACCAGAGATGCCGCTAAGTACCATTCATTCAGGACTTACCGCATTTTCACACTGTCGTGGCAAAGCCGAGCTGCCAACTTGCCAGACTGCCACTAACCAGAGTCATTCAGGACTTACCAACAAGTCCAGACGTGGATGGGAAGCCAAGGGGTCTACGAGAAGTTGCCATCTGCTTGGGGATGGTAAATTACCAAACAAGGTGGATATTATTATTCTTGTCATCCTGAAGAAGTACATTTTTTATTTTAAAAACCCCCCTCATTATTATTCAATCTTGTAACAAAGTCACCAGTGTTAATTGAGTGATTCATAGACCCCGACAACTTTCAAAACGACGACAACGATTACGAGGATGGTGCAGCAAAACCCAAGCTCTTCAAATTGTTGGTTGCCTAATGAAGTTTTTACACATAAATTGTATATACAGTACTTGCATTATTGGACATACTACCATTATTTTTATATCAATTATATTCTTTAATTAATTCTTGGTTATTAGTCATTGATTTCAACAACCTAATATATGTTTATTGAGGTTCAAGATTATGGGTTGGCAGTAATTACAGTAGTAGGGTAACACGATAACATTGAAATAACTACACTTCACAAAAAAAGGCACTTGGTCAGCGGACCCCCCACCCTCGCGTGTTCCAACATGTCGATATTGATGAGTGATTACCATAATTACTGTAGAACTAATGATAATCGATAGTTAGAGGGCCAAAAACGAAGGTTTTGGCCAATTTTTGCCATTTTGAGAAAATGTCTCTTACTTTGATCGGCTGTATCTCGGTTAATATTAGGTTTAGGAAGACGTTTAAGGATACCAGATTGTAGCAAATTTACTGCTCTACAACTGTGAAAATAAATATTTTGGTCGAAAACCGCTTAGTTTAGAAGTTATAAGTGAAAAACCGACAAACGTCCGAAAATTTTGAAGTTTATCGGCCCCCCCCCCAAATTAGCACAGGGTCCTCGAGTTGGAAAACTTGACAGAGTCATCCCACAGCACCCCCGAACAACCTGTAAAAGTTTCATAAACTTCGGAATTTTTTCCAGGTACAATGTACATATCTACTGGACTAATGAGTGAATGACTGTAGATTGTCATTCTTGATTGACCGTGTATGGAAGTTATCAATCCCAATCATCAATCAGTCTTGACTGTCAATCGCGTTGATTGTCATTCAAGAGTCAAGACTGAACGTGTATGGGGGGGGGGGCTTTACATAGAATCTATACTAATATATATATATATGCAACTTTGTCCTGACTTACTGACATAGAATCAACGTAGAGCAAAATCTACTAAGTTAAAAATACGAAAATTTAAAGATAGCCTATATTCTTAGAGGGTCATAGACATAAAGAAAGGATTTTGCAAAATTTTGATTTTGAAGCATTAAAATATCAAACATTCTGAGGTCCACTCCCAGTCCTACAACAAATAAAAACAGCTGATTCTGATCAAAAGCTTAGAAACACAAGTTTCGTTACATTCATTACCATAGCAACCAACTTAGCAAATTCAGAATCAGTTTATTATTATTCACAACTAACAGCTTTTTAGGTTAGGTTACCGTACAGCATAAAAACAATAGCAAACACAAACAAAAATCAAGGTAAACTGCTTACAGTAGGCCTACAGTATTAAAATTCAACTAAAACATATATTGTTACATTTTATAAATAAAAGAGTTAATCTGGACAAAAAACTAAACATAATTTTAAGAAGGCCTATATCCTAAACTGAACCAAAACATGTTTCTTGAAAGCATTTACATTATTTTTATCACCATAGCAACCAACTGGACAAATTTAGAATCAGATATAATTCGTCAGATACAGCATTGAGCTTTCAGATGCACTGGCGGGAGGGAAGAAGCAAGTGGGGACGCAGTCCACTGGAGAAGGCACACCACTCGCAGACAATATAGCCTATTTATTTCCAAAATCGTGAAAGCTGCTATTACTTGCTAGTTTAGTAATTAAAAGTAAACAATAAATAGGAATAAAATAATAAATAGGACAAGTTTTGTATTTCTTTTATTTATAGTATTTGAATTATATTATACAAATGTATATTAACTGCTGAGTTAATATTTATATGTTGTTATACTCTCTAAAAATAGCGGTCTGTTAGACCTTCATGTACAAGAAGCATTATTCCTGTTAAATGCTAAAAGAAATACCTTTTTGGACTGTAGGCCTATATTGCATGATTTTTGTGAAATGAGGAAGTTTTTTCATAATATACACTACTGTAGTTGTATGCATGATTTATGTATTTACTTGCATGTCAAACACTAAGCCAGCCGTAATGCAAATAATGAACTTGTCATCTTTCTTACACTCGTGAGACTCATGCTAAATTCTATAGAAAACCCAGTAAAGAAATGAAGCAGTCTAGTCTATGTTGGACGAAACCACAAAATCTAATTATTAGTCTATGGAAAAAAAACTTTAGCTGACATAACCAACCAGACAAAACCAGACTATTTTATTTTCGCCACCATCTGGAAATTTAAAATCATCCTGATGGATTAATATTAATAGCCTATTCAACGCCATACAAATCTTAAGTTAAATAAGAATTTGTCCATAATCTATTAATTAAAACGGTCCTACCATTTTCTGGGCCACCTTGGAGTTTTAAATCCTTTCCTACGAGTTTAACAACAAAAGCAATAATTAGGGTTTATAATTATCGCAAAGAAAAATATGTATAGAAGCCGAGTTTTTCTGATTTCACATAGACACTTTCGCCTCAATTTTATGAGAGTTAGATTCAAATTGGTGATATCTTATGTAATAAAAATCCCAAAGTTAATAAAAATAGAGAGTTTCCTCAAAACCTTACACAAATTGTAATAATTTGTATCCTTCTTTTTCAACTTAGGTTGGGTAATTTTAAAAACTTTAGGTTTCGGACCTAAATTTTATGGTCCGCTGTGGTAGGCCTGTACCAAATGTTTAGGTTTTATCCTAATTGATGAGTGACCACCTTTAGTTAAACGTAATGCAAAAAAGATCCATATTAATGTTATTATAAAACTAACCTGTCAAAATTGAAACTTTTAACTCGAGTACGAATTTCAGCTGCCATTAAAATACAAGTTTTTAGGGCATTCGCTGGTTCGTACACTGCTCCTTCTAACTCCCGTGTGAGTACTTCCTTTAAAACTTCGATGACTTTTTCCACATTGAACGGTTTCTTAGAACGTAGGCGGTAAGTATTCATTAATCTAGGCCCCTAAACACAAAGGTAAATATAAGTTCTAACTGTTGCTTATTGATTCGAATATGTAGGTCATAGTGCCAGGGGGAACCAGGCTTTGAGAAGTTACTAACCTGATTTCAATCCATATAATTCTTATGTAGGTAACTCTATATGAATGATGGTTGATGACGCAGGCGTTGGAATAATACGCGTGAGAGACTTTTATACAATTAGCTTATTTATAAATTTGTAGTTCTGACACAGACATCAAACCAATAATTAATTTCTAATGAGTCCATCCATTCACACAGGGTTTTTTATGTAGTCCATAAAATTACAATCCACAATTAAAATGAAGCAAAGTCCATACTCAAGCAATAGTATGAAATTACTGTACTACTTTGCTAGAGCCTAAGGCTACGGTTACACTGGAGCCGACTTTTGCTCGCCAGAGTACGGCCGTACGATTCTGGCGAATTATTCGGACGACGAGCGTGGTTACACTGGCTCCGATTTTTCCTTTCGAACGCCTTCCCTCGTGGTTAAAAGATGTTCGATATTAATATGTTTGAACTTAAATTTCTGACTGAAACGCCATTGCTGAGTTATGTTTTGCTTAATAATGAGCGACGTGAGTGGGTGAATGAAATATTTTTGGAGAGGGAAGATAGTGGGGAGTTTCATTCAATATTCAGCAGATTATTAGAACAACCCGATAAAATAGAAGAGTATTTTAGGATGAAATCCGATACTTTTTCTACATTTTGAACGGGATCAAGCCATTCATCGAAAAACATTCTAATTTCAAGAAGTGTATAACCCCTGAAGAAAGACTTGCAGTGACACTGATGCGTATGTAAAATATAGTTTTTTATTCACAATACAAATTTATCAAATATTTACAATATTGCGAGACGAACACAACTTATTTTTACTTTCCTTACCCTATACTAGGTAAGGTAAGTATTGCGATCGACCCAAAAATTCGATGTCGAGTTTTCATAATATCTTTACGTTTCAAGGCCCCCTGAGTCCAAAAAATGCATTTTTGGCAATTGGTCTGTCTGTGTGTCTGTGTGTGTGTGTGTGTGTCCGGAGTGCACAGGGCAAACGGCTGGACGGATCGAACTGAAATTTACAGGATATCTTCAAACACGTAAACAATTAAACCCATGTAAATTTGAAGCAAATCGGAGGTGGTGTCTTACCGTGGGACCAGTTTTTAGCACATTTTTGGTATTTACTCCAAAACCCCTCTAACGATTTTGATTAAACTTTGCTAACATACTCTACTCAGACCCCCTTAACACGCTATGTACGCTATATACCCTTAAAAATTCGTTGAAAAAAGTTATTACAAAAACGCAAGTTATTTTGTTTGTATCTCCGAAATGGCTGGTCCTATCGACTTGAAAATGGTCTCATTCGATTCAGCGTCCAAAAGAATGTCAAAAAAGATACCCCACTCAACTTTTCCCCTTTTTTTCAAAAATTGACCCCAAAAACGCCCTTTTTGGAGGCAAAAATGACTTTTTTTTAAACTAGCCGTGTTTGGTATCGACCTTGACATTTTTGGGGGTGAGAAATCGATTGAGACCAAAATCAGGTCCGTGGGATTAACCGTTTTGAAGTTAGTACCGCTTTCTTCGAAACGGATACTCCTATTAACTCGAAAATGGTATCATCAATCTCTCGCTCGAAAAATTTGGTAATTGATACAGCATCTATTTTGGTAAGGAAAGTTGTGTGATGTGCACGCCAGATGTTTTATTTTAATATTTTACGAGAAATGTTTTTACTGCTTAAATTAATTCTCATTGTTTATAAATTCTCTAAGAATATTAATTAAATAAAACTAGAAATTATCACTTGCATTTAATGCACTGAAATAAAAAAGATTAAAAGAGGCAAGTTCTATTTCTGTTTCTTTTCTTACTTTAAGGGGATACAAAAAAACTACGTAGGTTTTAGGCATGTATTATTTATTTTCCTAAATTACATTTTAGATTTAGTAAATACTTGACAAAACTTTTACAAGAAAAATGGTAAAAGTCTTCTTTCTTGGACTAAATTAATTAAAAGCACAAGGTCCATTTAAAAACAAAGAAGGTAGGCCTACACGACCAGAAAACGATAAATTTCAACAATAATTAGCAAAGAACAAAAAGAACTATGACAAATACGACTTGATGAATCGGCGGAACTCTGGCGAATAAAACAAAATATGTTGGTCGGTGAAACTAGGTCGCCAGAGTTCGGTAGTGTACGGCCGAGTGGGCGGTCCTAGTATAACCACTTCAAACGGAATCGCATTGACCACGTAGGCCTATATTTGTTTTTATGTCCGTTGTCGCCCGTGCACGCCCGAGTCGAAAATCGGCTCCAGTGTAACCGTAGCCTTAAGGCAGTACACATTTTCCAAACTTTTCACATATTGACATAGAATTAAATACAAACCTTAAAACGTTTTCAAGCAACTTAAAACTCTAGTTTTTTTTTATCAATGTGATAAAAATGCTAGCATTTCTGTAAAAAGATAACAAGAGTAAATACAAAATAAATATATTGAACAAAACTGAAAAAAAACGAATTTTCGATTATGAGATGTCATTTCTTCATAAAAGGGTGGTAAGTGGTAAAAGTAAGTAGGCTTCTCTACAAATATATTTTTCGCATCTTACCCGTTTAAGAATTCACCGTAAAAGGTTATGTATATACGCATTATTTTGTATAAGTTTTTCTTTGTAATTCGTTTATTTTCTCCTATAGTTGAAGTGAATTTTTAACAAAAAATGTTAAATATGTATAGCATATGAAATTAGTTACACTGTATTTTAAAGGTAAATTAAATGACGAAGAAAATTTGTATTAAAAAAATATTTATTTTATTTTAAAATGCCAGCATGTCTGAAAGACAAATTATATTTTAAACAGTTTTGTAGTAGAATGTGTTTTCTTCTTTGGAATGGTAAAAACTAAAAAGTAATTACGGTATAGAGAAATAATATTTATATTATTTGGAATTATTTTAATTTTCAGTCAGCCATTTTGAATTTTCAAATTTTCTCAAGGGATTCATGATCAGTGACATTAACCCCCAATTAAAAAGTTATTCTAACTTTTTTATATTTAGCTCTGTAATAAAGTTTTTAATTTCATATACATGCCTAGAGCAGGAAGTAGAGTGGCTGGGAAGAAGCGGTAATTTTCGGAAAAAAAGTGAAAACATAATAAAGAAAATTTGGAAAACGATTGACCCTAAAGGCCATCCCTGTAACTTCCCGCTAAGTTTAATTACAAAAGTATGATGAAAGTTTGTTGATAAACACTATTTTTGGAAATTTTGAACTACCATAACTTTTGAATGAATCAACCGATTTTTATGCGATTTGCGGCAATCGATGCAGTTTTTGAGTCAATTGAAAGAATCGACAACAAAAATTTTTCTGATGAAACATTTCGGAGAAATTGAGAAAAAACACTTTTTTTTTCTTTCGTTCACGATATCTCACGAACGAATTAACCGATTTTGACCGGACTGGTAGCGATCGACGTCGCTTTTCAAGGTTAAAAGCTGATTAGATTTTGGAATTGATCGGTAAAGCCGTTTAAAAGTTATTCAAAAAAAACCTGAATTGAAAACATTTTATTTCTTAGTTTTTCGAAATTTCTCAGAACCTACCGGTCCGAATTAGTTAAAATTTTCAGGAAATCTAAGTTTGATGGAACTCTTTAGAACGCCGTTTGGTAGGATCCAATCGGTTAAGCCGTTCAAAAGTTATAAGCGGGTCACATACTTACATACACACACACATACATACAGACAGGGTGACACCCTCTCGGGAGTGGTCAGGGAAGATTCCTAGGACCTCAAAACGTCGAGATCTGATGAATACTCGATTTTCGAAAAACGAGATGAAACCAATAACTTCCCGATTTTAGAAGATTTTCAATTTTCTTAGCGGGAAGTTAAAAAAATGTATTTACAAACTCATATTAATTTACATTTTTTCTATTAAAGTAATAAAAAATAGCACTTTAATATTTGAAATTCTCGCCATTTTTAGTCAACCTATTTGAATTTTCCAATTTTATCAGCTTATAGTAAAGTTTATCAATATGATCAGCCTCCATGAAAACCTACGAGTTAGTTACATTTTCTTTAACATATTATCAATATTAAAGTGTTTCTTAAAATTTTTAAGTGTTTTCTGTGCAAGCACATTATGCACTCTTGATGCAATTATGGGCTAAAAATTGCTCTTAATGGGTTCTAAATTATTCTGTATGTCAAACTAGGGGCTCTGTCCCAGCCCCGCCTCGGCCTACGGCCTCAGATGGCAACTTCGCTTCGCTCGCAGTTGGAAAACTCGCTAAAGACTCACGCTAATCTTTGTCTCGTTTGTACCTGGGTGAACGAGCATCGCTCAGTATTTTTAACATCTGGATTGTATCTATAATGTATGTATTCGAATACTTAGTAAAATGAAGTAGTATCTATTCGCTTTCTAAGTGACTTGAAAGGTGGTATAAAAAGAAGTTCAGAGTTTAAATTTTATGAGCGTTTTTCTCTTATACTGGCGTTTGTTCCTGATAAAATGGCCCTGCCACAACACCCATATGTGAGTTTTTGCATTATCAGAAGGATAGACAAATTCTATCAACTCAAACAACCAAAAAGAGTATAAAATTTGAAAAAGAAATGTCACTGTTACAACTACAACAGTAACTTTATCAATCCATAAGGAATAACAGTTCTGTTAAATTATATAAATCAGCTGTTTTATTTCTCAGCTGACTCAAACTCGTTAAACATTATCTCCATAAGGGTAACAGGGAAATTTGAAGGCTTGTGGGCCGGAGCTCCTTCTCGGGTGAATAGCGGCTAAACGGATGATCGGATCTGAAGTCTGACGGAAAATCATTAGTTTGAAATTAAATTTTCTACAACTTTTGTATTTAACATTTTTTTTTTTTTTTTGCTATCTCTTACCGTTTTCTTACAAAATGCGCTCAAAATTGAAAATTAAAAAAATGTTAACCTTTCCCGCCTGAAAAGTGCCTTCAAAAATCAAAAATGTTAACTTCTGTTAACTTTCTCGAAAGGTTTCTCGTCGAGAGCTTTAATTCAAGTATAAGGTCGAGGGGGGTACGATTACGGGAAGTGAATCATAGTTCATGTCATCGAATAGGCCATTTGCAGTGCATTTTTGGTGGACAAAACTTGCGAACTCCGAAATTTTTGCATAAATCGCTTTCAAATGGGCTCAGTAGTAAGCCCCTAAGCTTGGCCCGAATATAACCTTGAGATTTTTTTGTTATTAACAAAATTATATACATATGTAATTACGGTTTTTTTGAAATAACTCAAAAAGTATAATAGATGAATAGATAACAACAAAATAGCTATATGAAGGGCTGAGAAGTCAAGGGGTACAAGCATAGATCATGAATAATAAATAGATCTTGCATCCATACAGCAGCAGTGTGGCTAAAATTAGGTTGTCGGGAAAATAGTGCATGATCGGGTCGCGAGGTAGCGCTAGGGAGAAATCATTGGTAGCATTGATGTTTCACACAGCTTCCATCGTTTCCCCAATAGATAGCGCCACTATCGTCGAATTTCCAGTGGAACGAAATATTGCATTCGATCGGAGTTCTATTAGGTTATCCAAATACAATGGCACAAAAGTGACATTTTCTGAATAATGGAGTTAAGTGCAGAAATGGGCTCTTCAACACTTTAAAATGTTTGTGGCCAAGGAATATAACCGTATGTCTATCATGTGCTGAGATCTAGTGGCGAAAAAAAAAATACGTCGTAGAAGAGCTGTTTGGCTTAGAAGCCAAGGTATACATATGATGCAAGTCCCTTTACTTTACATAAGTAATTCACTTGTAACCTATGTTTTATTGCATAACTTCTAATTCCTGTTAACACGTTCACCGTACGAAAATTTCGTATTTCTTATGCTATTAGCTGACCTTTTCTTTTTTATATTTATAGCCTAAATGAGCAGAAATTACTTATTTTTTAATATTTCTACGTAATAATCACTAATATTTTAAAGCGGACGCACATGAACGTCCTTAGCACTTAGGATTAAAATTGACGTGCGAAGCACGCAATCCTCTGTGTATTGAAAATTCGTCCAATACGGGGGTTGACGTGCGAAGCACGCAATGCATTGTGTATTGAAAATTCTCCCAATAGGGGGGATGGCGAGCGAAGCACACAATGCATTGTGTATTGAAAATACCTACAATGCGGGGGTTGTGTATTGGAAGTTCACATGTGCACGTCCTTACCAGTGAACGTGTTAACAGCCCAAGGGTACAAGTGACAACTTTTATCAAAATATTGGCTGATAACAAAGAATAAGAGGATGAAAATCAAATTAATCTTTGTTATTTTGTTAGTCTAAACCTGAAACATCAAAATCGGTCCATTTTTCGTCAGCAGCGAGGTCATTCAAAAAAAGTTTGTTTTTTAAGTTTTTGGCAAAAATTTTGAGAATATATAAAAACAAATTTGTGGGCTTAAACTACATCAAAATACCCATCTTTTGTCGAAAACCGCATGTTTCTAGGCCAAACAGGGGCCAGGTAATTTAATTGTTAATTAAAAAATGGTTTTTTGTTAATAACTTTTTATTACGACAAGTTATTTAAATTTCGTTTAATTCAAACAACGCGGATGAAAATTCCTCACAAAAAAGTATATAGCTATTTTTTTGCTACCTATTATACTTTTTGAGTTATTTCCAAAAAACCGTAATTACATATGTACAATTGTTAATAACAAAAAAAGCTCAAGGTTATATTCGGGGGAAACTTAGGGGCTTAATATTGAGCCCATTTGAAAGCGATTTATGCAAAAATTTCAGAGTTCGCACATTTTGTCCACATTTGCCTTTTTTAGAAGGACTGCAAATGGCCTAGAACCCGCCTAGCTTTATATAAGTAGAAAGACGGGCGGAGCCTCAATTCTCCAAAAGGTGCTTCCAAAATTTAAAAAATGTTAACTTCTGGCAATTGTTCTGAAAGTTTCTCGTCGAAAGCTTTAATTAAGTACGGTATGAGGTTGAGGGGTCCGATTACGGGAATTGCCTCATAGTTTCATGTCAATGAATCAGTGAATCCGGTTAGCTTTATATATAAGTAGATGAGGCTTATGTAATAATGAAACAAAACATTTTCAACTAATTCTTATTCATTTTAACTGAATATATTTTTTTAAATTCTTTGAAAAAAGCGTTAAATTAGATATTAGAGTAAGTTTTAAACCAAATTTATAGAAATATTTTAATTTTAGTCCTATTGAAAACTGTATTTCTTTTACCAAAGTTAAAATCACTCTAAAAATATTTCTTTCTTTTCCTCCCCCCAAAAAGTTAAATTTATTTTTCCCTGTATACTCGCTTTTCCAATACGGTAATGGTCTTCATAATGTTCTTGTTTCACAGTAAAGTGACTTAAACCTAAGCTATTTAATTACAAATCTATGTTAATTTGGCAAAAACCGTCTAATCCACACACACAACTAACTGCTTGTGGATGATCTTTCCGAAATAGTTAGCTAGTTATAAAGTTTTTACTTGTAGAAAAATAAAATGAAATTACTATCTTTCTATAAATATATTAAAGACTAGGGGCTCTGCCCCTGAACGCTTCGCGTCCCAACCCCGCCTCAGATGGCTGCTTCGCTTCGCTCGCATTTGGAAAATTCGCTAAAAAATCTCGTTAATCTTTGGCTTGTTTGTACATAGGTGACCGAGCATAAATCAGCGGTTTTATTTGGCAGCTGACTCAAACCTCAAACTCATTAAACATTATCTCTATAAGATTAACATCTGAAATTTGAAGGATTGTGTGTCGGAGCTCCTTCTCGGGCGAATAGCGGCTGAACGGATGATTGAATCTTAAATCTGATAAAAAATCGTTAGTTTGAAATTAAATTTTCTACAAATTTTGTATTTAACATTTATTCTATCTCTTACCGTTTTCTTACAAAACGTGATCAAAGTGGAAAAAATTTAAAATCTTTCCCGCCCAAAAGTTGCTTTCAAAATTAAAAATGTTAACTGTTAGGAATTTTTCTGAAAGTTTCACGTCGAGAGCTTTAATTCAAGTATGGGAAGTGCCTCATAGTTTATGTCAGTGAAACGGTGCTTTAAAGACATTGGTCGCAACCTCTCTTCTTCGGCTAAATGGATGATTGAATCTGACGGAAAAGTTTTAGTTTGAAATTAAATTTTCTACAACTTTTGTATTTAACATTTTTTTCTATCTCTTACCGCTTTCTTACTAAACGCGTACAAAGTGAAAAAATTGAAAAACTCTTTCCCGTCCAAAAGGTGCTTAAAAATTTTAAAATGTTCGATTCTGGCAATTTTTCCAAAAGTTTCTTGTCGAGAGCTTTAATTATTCAAGTATGAGGATGAGGGGGTTCGATTACGGGAAGTGCCTAATAATTAATGTCAGTGAATCAGTGTTACCGTCTAGGTTTATATAAGTAGATTCTTAGTCTTTTGAACAACTACTAGAAAATAAAAATTACTCCTTCTTTTAAAATTAAATTTAAAATAATATAAAAACTGAAACCCTGCCTTAATAGTTTTTGCTTTTATAAAAATCGAGGTTAAACAAAATTGTTAATGTACAAATTATAATGTTATGCATTTCAGCCAATTTTTATGATTAATCATTAAATTTGGCATATTTAGTTCTAAATCATTAGTTCTATCTTGAGTGTGTAATTATCAGGACAATTACTTAACACACAATCCTCTGGAGTTTCGTATAACTAATCTTTCAATGAATTTTTAAAATAAACTGTTGTAACTGTATAGGAATTTAGTCATGAATATTTTTAAACTAAGACTTGTAAACAAAAATTATAAATTGTCAATATTACTTAAAAATATTTGTTTGTAAAAAGGATGAAAAACATCATTTGAGTTGAATTATTTTAAAAAAGGTAATTTTGTTATTACTTTTGTTTTCTACACAGATTACAGTATAGGCTACAAATTGGAGATTTATACAAAATCTAATGTATACATCTGGCTACAATCTAAGTAGTAGAACTCCAATTATTATCCAAATCATTTGGGTCAGGGTCAGATTTAGATGTGTGAAAATTCGGATGCTTAGGGCTTAGGAATTAAGAAAAACAGATGTTAGATATAGAAAAAAAAACTTTATTAATGAAATTGAGAGTAATACGTAGTACATAATATATGTTGTTTTATAAAGTGTAATCATAGAAATAAAAATAAAGTTTTGTTTTATACATATATTTAGAAATGTCTCGCAATTAACAGTCCATGCTATTAACAATATAAGACTAGTATTTAATTTCACTTGAAACACGTCGAGGATAGTGCGCTGTTTCAAAGAAGTAGCTCGTTTGCGCTCCTCAATATCCCGCAGGCACTTGACGGCAAGCTGTGTTGCAGGATCGCATTCAGATTGCTACTCCATTTACTTTGATACAAAGGCCTCATTATATGTAGGAACAATTATTGCATCTTCCATCACTTCACCAGTTTCATCATCGTCCTCTTCATACATGACATATTGTATAATCTCAACATCAGTCATTATCTGGAAGCCCTGTTATTAATTCCAGAATACACTGGAAACGCACAATCATGTAGCACATTACATTCAAAGCAACCAGATAGTCTCTTAACAATATTGATGATCTCACTTACGCTCATTTCCAGTTCCAGTTCATTACCCTTCTTCTTTTACTTTTCTTTGTCAAGTTGTATGGTTGAGCCATTTATTCTATTTCAAAATTGTTTCAGTGATTCAATCTTTGAAATTATTTTTCTTAAATGAATTGATAATCATTTCTTAATTTTTTTTCAGACAGTAGTATCTTACAGAACAGTTGTCATAGATAGAGACATTAGGTGCACCTAACAACAGCCTGATCCATGGGTGGAAGCAGACTATGTAAAGTTAGGTGTAAAAAACATGTATTTAAACATTCCTATTTCTCGCTCGAGATCTTCCACTGATGGATGAGTGGGTACATTGTCAATGTAGTTAAACCTTTCCGGTTTTTTGTTTAGATGATAGTGTTGTACTATTCAAAAATGTTTCAGTTGACATCCATGCATATTTGGTTTTTGTAGATCACTGGCAAATTTTGTAAATTTTAAAAACCTTTGGATTCTAGTAGCTGATGATTACCTGTTGAGTTAGCACACACCTTACCTGTAACATGTTCTTTGCTGATTTGTGAACCATTGTAATTTTTTCTCTTTTTCTTACTAAAGTTTTTTAGCAAAGCTTTCTAGTTTAATCCCGTTTTGTTGACATTGTAGATTTCAAGTTCAGTTTAAAAGGTTTTTAGAAAGTAACTAGACAGTTTTTCCCCTGCCACATATAATTCCGGAATGCCAAGTCTCAATTTGAAATTCCGCATCCATCCAAGACTTGCCTTAAAGTCGGCAATATCACCTAGTTTTTCATTAAATTGCAGAGCTTTTACACATAAAATCGGCCCTGAAACTGGTTGTCCCTACCGAATGTTGTTGTAAAAACCATGTGTAAACTGCATTCTCAAGTTCATATTTTTTTACCTTTTCATTTCTTTTCTTGGAATACACCCATCCTCACTTTCAAATGCACTGATAAACTTGTAAATATTTTCACTGTTTGTTATGATGTCAGAAATTGTTGCCGCTCTGACAACTGATATTTCTCTGCCTACTGTTTTCCAGACACACCTTTTTTTAAGCATTTATTTTTTCCACTTTGACACTCAATTTCAGCACAACATGTTCACGTTTAACACTCATCTTGAACTCACTAAACTTATAAAAAGTCACACAGAATAGATAGACACCTGTAGTATTATATAGTTAACTGCACAAAAGGAGAAGTGGAGTGAAAGGAAGGGTCAGGAACAAGGGAGGGCGTGCAAAATTCAACGGAGGGGATGAAACGTAACTTGACACTAAAAATTGCTGACAAGAATAGGGAAAAGATCAACGATCGCGCCTTCACTGTTATTTTCCTAATTTAATATTTTTCATTCTTTTCCGCAAATCGAATCAATTAATTGGGGTTTGGAAAATTGGAGATCTACTGTACTTACAAGCAATATTCTAGCTGCACTTGAGTGTTTTACTATTAATAGTAAACTCCCAGCATCCTTAAAGTTGTATTTCACACCCTGGTTTCTGTTAAGAAACTAATTTTTATGAACATTCTACAACAAATTTACCATGTTTTGTTTTCTCAAAACATTTGGTGTACACACAGAGTGTAACAGGCCACCTGTCTCAGATATAAGTTTAGTTATTTAATTTCAACTGAAACCCTAAAGAAACTAAAGAATTTTTTTTAAAATCCTAGCGACTCAAACCTACATGGCATATTTTAAGGATGGGGATAGAGGTGGTGTATGAAGAAATTTAATATGTAAACATAGGGTTAGTACCACATCATTTTAAAAATCTTTTAAAAGTAAAATGTTAAAATATTTTAAACGTTTTGACTTTCTTGGTCCCATTTTGAGTTTGCAACCCTAAACGTATCCAATGTTGGTTTTGTAAAATCGTTATTTAGTGCCAGTGTACAGTTTTACTCTAAAATTTTTACCAACATAGCTAATGACCTAAATTTTTAAACATTGGCCCATTTGAGCACTTTTCAAAAAGTTTTGCAACTTTAAAAAATGTTGAATTTTGGAGAAATGAGTAAAGCCTATATCTAATAAAATGCAAATTGCAACGCACCATAATGTAAAGCAGTATATCAAATTAAAGCAAAATATTTTTAATATTTAATCTTAAGTGTTACATCCAACCATTTTAAAATTGCGGCCAAAGAATTAATTTTTTCATTTTTTATGACACCCTTTTTGTTAAGAAATGGAAGTGCACAGAGAAAATAAATAAATTTACATTAGTTTTTATTTTTGAAAAAAATAAGAAAAATTATAACCAGTAGGCCTAAATAATTATTGTTATGAAGGTTAAAAACTAAAAATATGGTACTCTAGAAGTTGGCTTATTTATTCATGTTTATGGAGTGAGAACCTTGTAGTTAAAAAATGTTGTTTTTACACACAATATAGGCCTATAATTAGGGTAAATTAAAAGACGTTTTTACATACCATCAAGGTTGGTCTTATTTCATAAAACTTTTAAACTCCATGATATCAATATGCAATATTATATTTTTATTTAAGGACAGTACTTCAGGTATGAAATATGCGCCTTCAAAATGGTTTCCAAGGTGCACCCTCCTCATATAACTTTTCAACAGATGGATCTAATAGTCTTTTTTTAAATTCTGAAGTATAATTAACTTATTTGAAAATTATAATATCCTTGCTAAAATTATAACTTTTGGAATAAAAGAAAAACTGTTTATACATAATTTCAATTCCATATTTTTAATAATTAGTCTAGTTTTAAAAAACATAATGCATTTCTATTTTAAATAAGTTATTATTACAAGATGTGCTCATTCTCATTATGTATTAAACCTGTTTCTTCATATTTTATTGACTAAACCCCTTGTTACTTAAAGAGGGTGTTCATAATGAACACTCAGACATATACCTGTGTTTTAACATGTTTTAGAGGTTTTACCTTAAGTCTGGTTTCAATATTTGTATCAGCACTTGGTTTTCTTTTACCTCCGGTACTAGTAATATCCTTAGAAGGCTCAGGAGAATCGTCCAAAACAAGTTCTATATTAGGCTTACTAGGTTGAGATAGTATTGATTCTCTTCTCAACGACTCGTTAGCCTGAATATCAGCTTCTGGGTTTAAGGAAATTTCTTTTTCCGATTGTGACTCCATCTCAAACTTTTTAAAGGTAATGTTGTAGCTGGAGATAACAAACAGAAAATTTAGTTCGCCATATAACAGATTAAAACAAACATAGGCTTCCTTTTGTTAATGTTATGAAGCCCTCTTGCCAGATTTGTAAGCTCAAAATGTATTTAATTTTACACAATATAGTGTACTCAATAATATTATAAAAGATGTACAAATTAACTAAAATTAATGATAGCAATATTGAATACAAACACTGTCATGTATGACAAGTCAAATATGATTTTTGAAATGTTTGCAATTTTAAAACATATATTGACGCTAGTTTTAATTTCTTTTAAAGATAACCATATTATTGATTTAAAAACTTTGTTTTTTAAATTATTTTGTTTTAATGTTCTTTTTTATCAGAATTAAAATAAGATATACCTACTCATAATAAGTAATAATATACGGTATATCTGTAAATTTTAGTGAAGAAAATAATCTTTGAAAAACAAAGTTGAAGAGTTTGACTCAAGAACTACAAACACATGAACAAACAACCCAAATTTTTGCATAAGCCTTGGAAGAACCCATTTTATTGAACTTCTGTCAGATTATATGAGATACATTGATTTGTTGGGAACACCTGAGACAGGAGGTGCTTAGGCTTACTCTTAATCATGTAATTAATTTCTTTTTCAGATAGATTGAAAAATTTGAGTTCTTAACTAGAATTTCTTAATGTATGTTTGTAATATATATATATTTTTTAAATCTGTGCTGTTAACTGTATGTAGCATAGGAATACAAATTAATTAAAAAATTAAGTAAAAAGCAAATTTAATAAATATGAGAATTGGTCTGTCCAATTGTAACTGAGGGTTAACTTTTTGATTGTCTGTAGACTTGGAGGATTTTGTGTTGTAGTTTTTCGTTATACAGTTACGATGCTTGTCTTAATGTGTTTTCTAGGATAAGTTATGAAATGTTTAACCAAAAGAGTTTTTGTTTTTACTGAATGGTTGTTAGAGACTTAGGCTGTATTTAAAGACGCTGTTCAAGCTGTGATAGTAAATATAGGCCTTATAATAAAGGAAACAAAGATGTGTTAATACCAGAAATTGTTATAATAGGTAGATTTTTGTTATGTTCCAAATTTTAAGATTGAAGAGTAATACACAAGTAAACTCAAACAAGCAGAAATTTACTTTATATGCCAAATTTTTGAGACAGTGATTATCAATGTGTTTTAGTTACATTTTTAAAAGCATTTAACTTGTCCAAGATTAGTTAGTTGTATGAATAATAACATAATATTATGATGCTAGTAGTTAATATAATGTAAGGTGTGTATTACTTACAATTATTATACAAGTTGGATGAAGTAGACTAAAAGCTTTTTGTATGAGATGAATAAATTTTGATATTACAATTTTTGAAAATAATGAAAAGCTAGATATTATAATTTTGCTACCTATTGTAACATTTATGTGGTAAATGTGTAGTTATATAACTATTTAGTTTTGATTAAAATACGTTACGTTTAGTTGTAGCTGTGTAAATAATTATGTGTAATCACAAATTTATATTTTTTGAGTGCTTAAAATCTTGCTTGAATTCTGTTTTCATATTTTCGCGCGATATCATTTTAGAAACGGTGAATAATAAAACATTCATGGTAGTCCTTCGAATAAAGCTCTATTGTAATAAAAGATTGTATTTTTACATCTGATCAATGTGTAGATGTAAATACATATTGCCGTTTTAGGTGTTTAATTAATATTAAGGATCTGTGAAATTTTGTTTAATATTTATTGAAAAGTATCATGTATAATTATTATAATTTGTTAAGTATTGTTGAAATATTTCTGTTTTATTTCATGACAACATAATTTAAAAAAAACTATATTATATAGTTAATTAGGTTTTACAATTCAAATATATTATATAAGTTTCTTTATTTTTAGTTAATTTAATACATTTATATAAAATATAAAGCTAATTATAAATTTATGAAATGTGTAACTTAGTTAAATGATTATCCATAACATCTTTACCATAAGATGTTTAAAAATTTAGTTTTTTAAATCTAAAAAAAGTACACTGATAATAATAATAATAAAGCCAATGGAAAATATTTAGTGGATATGGATAATAATTATAACATAACACTATCCAAACCACTAAAATATTACAATAATTTAGTTAAAGACATGTATTAATGTTTGAACCCTATCTATGATATATCTGCGAGATCATACATTTACCGAAGGTTATTAGTGAAGCATAAAGATAAAAAGAGCAAGTAAAAACAATATACAATACGAGTGGATACGACATGGATGATGGCTGTGAAAGCGGGATCAGATGTGTAATTGACTAAATTGTGGTGAACAACGAAGCGAAGAACGTATATAATTGAATAGTAAATAATGTAATGGTTGTGCCGAGTGTAGTGAGTAATTATTACGAAGTGATTATTTTAACATTCATCTAATTATTATGAATTTCTATTCAACTTGTATGAAAGTAGGCTATAAAGTATAATATTATATTCGTTTTTACACATCATCACATACTGCAGTAACTATTTTGTTATCAAAATGTATGCGTCGATTCTAATTTTATGTAAGAATTAGGGATTCCGGTTAGCCTACATGATCTTTACAAATTGATAGCGAATTAAAATCTAAAAAGTTGTGCTGCTATTGGTGCGATATTGAATTTTGGTTGAACTCGTGTAGTTTCGTAGGTTACCAGTCGGCAAATAATTATTTACATCTACTTTCAAGCAATTCTTATTGACACTTTCAAAATACTACCACAATTTATTAAGTTTACACTTACATGTTTACACTAATAAGCCACTATAGTTTCTCATCAAAAAACAAAATTTGTATGTAGTATTTTGGTGAGTCTTGGGAGGCCTACCATTATTAGCTAGGTATCAAGATAACCTAACCTCAAATTATATTGTCCTCCATCCACTGAGCATTTGTATTAACATAGCAATGTAACATAGTATTATTTCATTACAGCCTTGAGTGTGTAAAATTAACAGTAGGCCTACCTAGTTTGGCTAACCAATCACATACATGTACTTCAAAAGTTGATGTGGTTGATGGAATGGAGCTTGTTGTTTAGCCATTGTAATAGGCCATGCACTTTTGTCTGCTAAATTACAGTATATTACCCTTTAACCTTTCAACGTGTGACTTTTTATGAGAGAAACTCCCCCTGCTGCGGGACTTTTTTAAGCTTTCAGGAGTTATGAAACATGTTTGTATAAAAACGTTAGTAGCTAACTTATTTTTTGGAATATTTTAATGATTCTTTTACTAAATTAAACAGCAGATTACATTTTTTTTGGTAATATCAATAACACATGAGTTTACTTGTGATAACATATTTAAATACCAGTCAAAAGTTAGTTTTAGTTGGTAGTCTTATCACAAAACACATACCTAAGAAAACACTAATAAAACCAATATAAAATATTCAAAACATGATTTCCGAACGTAATCAATCAACTAACAAACATAAAAACACTACAAGTGATCAAATGTAAACAAAAACGTAGTAGTAAACACAATGTCACAAACTTGTATGTTAATACAGCTGTTATAGGCCTACTGGTGAACTAATTTCGTCAAGAAATTCAACTGAAATATCGTATGTTTTTTTTAAATCAGCAAATAATTATGCTACAATATCTACAATTAGGCCTATGCTACATTATGCTGTAAATATAAATCGCTTCGAGATAGTTTCAAGTTTAGCTGCTAGATGGAAGCATCTGATGGAATGTTCCTGAGCGTATGCTATATACGTCAAAACGCACCGAAGGAAAAAAAATCCCGGCGTATCACGTACGGCAAAATATGTTGAAGGGTTAACCTACTATAGCAACCTCAAAGTAAACAATCAAAATATAAACTAAATTTTATTTGCTAGTCACAGTATGTTTCCAGTTTGTAAGTTAAACATTTAAATTATAGGTTGGAACCACAACCTAAAACTTGTCTAAAAGTTGGTGTTGAAGTGGTATAGACTGTAACTGTACCTATTTTCGCGCAAATTTACTATACAGAACGCCAACAGAAATGCAAGAATAAAAAAAAAAAAAATAATAGCCTGCAGTTCTAACTTATAATCTTTAGTCACAGTAGGCCTTTGTTTACCTGTATTCAACATTTAACAGTAGAATGTAAAACAATATTTGCCGTCGTCTGCAAAAATATCAGCTGTAAATTTACGCCCTATTTTATTCTTAAAATAATTCAACACGAGTAAAATAATTCTTCTGTGGTCGAAATTCGACCAATTTTGATGTAAAGTAACAAAATTCAACTTGTTTTTCACCTTTTTAATTTATTAAAAGTATTCAAATTCTCAATTAAATTACCATCTCCACGTATATTAACAATATTACTTTCATTTATTATCAGGGATTACAAAAATAAAAAGCCTAAATAAAACTTCATAGTTCAATTACACACCAACATACACAGCAACAAATCAGACCTAAAACAGATCAACAATAACATAACCTAAACCATCTGTTGACAGTTGAGCAGCCTAAAGTAAATAAGTTATTTATTTGAAACTCAATTAGGTTATCAGCTGTTTATAACCAATTAAGTTATGTCCTATTAATTTAGTTGTAGCATACTGATGCAATTTTAAAACTCGGAATGAAAGTAAAATAAAAGTGTAAATAAAATATATAGCTCGGAGAATTGTTATATAGGCTTAGAGGAAATTCAGTGATGTAGCAAAACTCTGTTTTTTTGTGGTCTTCTGTTAAGGTTTTGGCACCCATCTTGTTTAAAACGTATGATAACCTAGCTTTACCGTTACAATTTCATGCAGTAAACTTTGTTAAATTTGGGGAAAATGAATTGAAATTTCTGTAATCCTAATGCGGTATTTTCCACAAAGTTTGTCTTTGATTTACATCGTTAGTTCATCAGTCACAAGGTTAGGCCGACCTCTGCGGTCCTTAAGAACATTGGTGTGGCCATTTATAAACTGAGTGCACCCACTGCCTCACTCCACCTTCAATCATTATTCCGTCTCGGTACATCTAACAAAGTTGCCGATGAATTTAAATCGGTTCGTTGTTTTTTGCCATTATAAACTTGATCACTGAACGCACCTCAAAACTTGCAGGGTTTCGTATCGAATCGTAGATTTCAATAATTTACAACAAAGTGGAAAAATCACAGTACACGCTCTACTGACCGCAGAAACCTGTTGACGTCAAGATGGGGGCTCTATTCCAACCCATCATTTTAGTAAACCACTAATAATGTTGAATGCTAAGACAGCAGATTTCTACAGAAACGGAATGAAAAACTTGTGCATTCTTATAAGTTGCGTAAGATCGTCCCTTTCAAATGTATGTAATAACATTTTTTTTTTTATTTGGATGGTTTTAAATTTCAAAACGTAATCTACTTTTTGGACTGCCCTCGTACTTTGTTAATTTGACTAAAATCCATTCCTTATTAACCAAAAATATTTATAGTCAGAATCCGCAGTAGGTCTACTAAATTTTAAAACCCATGCAGCAAGACAGACAAAATTTTTCTTTGACTTTAGAAAAAGTTTGTTTATTTACACATCAATTAATTATTTCATAATAGCCTATATTATAATTAGTGGTTCATTTTAGGATTTGTGTGATATTAACTAATAATTTTAATTATGTATCTCCCCCCCAATTAAATTATCCACCACTATAAACTAGTGTTTATAATAATTTAAAATAGTTTCTTTTACAGTGTGCTTTATTTGTAAACGTCTGTCTTACTATTAGATCAGTTTAGTATAATATAACCTAATAAGTTCATAAAAATCAAGTACATTAAAAAAAACTACACTAGGTTTCTTTAAAACTGAAACAATGGTTTTAGACACGTTAACGGAAACAAGCCGTCTCAGAGACACCATTGTCTCTAATATGAATAGTTCATCTCTTCGCGCTGAAATTGAAAGGTTTATGAGAAAATAAAAAAACAACCATATTTTAGATAAAGTATATAATGACCTTAAAATCCTTAAAGTATAAGTCAATTATTTAAAAAATATTTTTTGTATTAGAAATGATGATATCACAACGTAAGTTAATCTGAAACGTCCCATCAGTGAGACGGGTAGGGTTGAAAAAGTCAACATCACTGCCGCGTCCACTCTAACTGCCTGAAAACCAGTTTAGAGGGGGTATAACGTAGTGATATGAAGGTATTGGGAAGCCCAGTTTATATGGACAAACAGCATTGCCACTATTAACTTAATGTTTAAACAATGTATTACAGATGTCATGCTACTACACATAAAAACATACATAGCCTACTATACTTCTATTTAATTTTATCCTGCTTATGGGGGAGGGGGCTTTATGATCCAAGTAATTCTGGCAGTATTTAAAAATACGGATAGTATTTGAAGATTCAAAAATTCTGTTGATGAATTGAAGTGCATAGCCTACTCATTTAAATCTTGATATCCTAGAAGTACGAGCTTCAGTATTTTCAATACTGACAGTATTATTGAATTATTTATACTGATCACGTAATGTCTCCTATTTGCTATAGCTGTTTTTATACAAAATTAGGAAAGTGATTTTTACATTACCTATGTAGCCTACAAATAAGCTCTGTAGATTTCAAGTGAAATTAAAAAAATAGATTTAGAACTTCTTTCCAAGTGATAACATTTTAGTTTTTCGAAACAATTAGTGTTTTAATCAAATTTCAACTGTGTTGTTTGACAAGTGTAGCTTACAACTATGAAATAGTATATATAATGGCGACATTTAATGAACAACAGTTTGAAAAAAGATTGTCGACATTAAAAGACACACAAGAAAATATATCTTCACTTTCAAGTTGGTGTCTACAGCATCCTCAACATCATAAGAAAATCGTTACATTATGGCTTCAAGTACTGAAAAAAGGTAAGTCGGACCATTCAATTCGTTATACAATTTACAACACTTTGTAGCAAACATAAACAATTTATTTATGTGTATCATAAAATCCATAAGATTTGTTATCTTAGCAGAAGATCAAAAATGTTATAATTGGTAATATTATGTTAGACTTGAATATCTTCAGTCTTTTAATAATAACATTTTGAATCAAAACATTAATTATTCTAATGCAGTTAAATAACACTCTTATCAGATAGCTATCTAACTTGGCTAAATGCTCTCTTTTACATACGTATTCATGTAAGAGTAACATTATGTAAAAAATAAGCTTGAAACTAATACACTTTTTGTAAAAGTCCGAATCTGTTTAAAATACACACCTCTTCTAGTTTAATAGTGTTGACACACATGCCATCTACAGAAGAAGTGCAATTTAGACGTTCAGTAAGATAGGCATTTATGTTGCTTGAAAAGAGAGATGAAGTAGGCCTACTTGTAGAGTGTGTACAATAATAGACCTAACCCTATTATAATTCCTACAAAATATTTATTTTTATATTGTTACATGTAAATGTAGGCTAAATTATTTACTTGATATTTAGGAAGTTTAATCAAACTAATAAAATAGATTTTGGTCAAACTTAAGAGTAGTTTCGAACTTTGTTATTAGTTTTTATAAGTAAAATATATTTGACTGTAGAATAATTATTCTTAGTTTTACCAGTACAGTATATATGTTTAGCTCTCAATTGATCATGCTATTTATCATAATATGTGATTGGTTGCATGGTTTACAGGTGTATCCCAATCAAATAATTAGTGTTTTAGTCCTTATGAACAATAGGTTTAGGTTATGATTGGTTAAAAAAAAGACTAAATAACAGTTAACATATTTAATGAACAAAAATAGTTACAATTTAATCATTAATTTATATAGGCCTAGATAAATGTAATTAGGCCTACATGAAATTCAACCAGATTGTCTTGTGAAAATTTAGTTCCCTATAACTTATTGGTAGCCAACGGTAAGGCCGGCCACACACAGAATCAGACGCAGACAGCCATAGTCAAAGACGCCTTTAGACGTTTCTGTCTGTTTGACTGATATTGACTGATCCTGTGTGTGGGGGTTTTAGTCATTGGCGTCACGACTCTCCGCAGAGGCCATTTCCATCTTGCCTCCCTCCATTTTCAGTTCATTTGCAGTTCTTCTGTATACCAGATTGTTGTATTGTGTGTATTTAGTGCTTGTTGAAAGTTTTTAACCTAACTTTGAAATGAACTTTGAAGAGGAGGAAGAGGAAGTGATAGTTATGATGTGGAACTTTATTAATTTGTTTGAAAAGGACACTAATAACAGAGAGTTTTAGTTACACCCTATAAACGAGAAGGGGAACCTGGTAGACTTTATTAAGGAGTTAAAGAGCCATCCCAAGAAATTCGAAAACTTCTGTCGAATGAACGTTCGAATACGTTTTGGAAAAAATCCAGGATAAGATTCAAAAACATCGCTTGACAAGGAGGAGTTGCGGGGGCACACATGCACAGTTGGCTCTGACAGACAGTGTCTGATAGCTTTTGACTAAAGGTGTCTTTTGAGGGAGCTGCGTCAGTCAAGGAAAAAACGTCTTTAGGCGTCTGTTTGTGTGTGTTCGTCTAGTTCGATGCAGTGTGTGGCGACTCCAAAACCACCCTTGCTAAATCCCTCTTTTTAGTCGCTATTAGTCAAAATGACTGTAGCGTTTTGACAATCCGTTTAGCCCATACAATAGGCCTATAATTAAGTATTTTGTACGGTCAAGCATCCACTGCTGTTCGTTTTGCTACTTTTTCTCTTGTTGATAAGGGAAGTTATCGCTCTCTGGTAAAAATAAACCATAGACACCTTTCTAGAGTTTTTAGATAGTTATTTTGCCTGGTATTTTTCAGATACAGTATTTTATAAATTTAGCGTTGAAGTCTTATAAAAAGACAGTTTGCTGTTATCACTTAGGCCTATTTATTTATTGATCTTTGACTCAGAAATGGTAATTTTTATTTTGTCCAGGATGTCCACAATTCCCATTATAAAATGTGAGAATTTCCATCATTGATTTTATCAAACGTTTAAAACCGTCAACTAATCCAAAATTAAGATGTAATCTTACCTCGTCTCTATCGCAATTTCGGTCATTCGACCATCATCAGGAGAATTAAAAACATTAAAAAACACAACACTACATTAAATAAGTCTCACTCCGTATGGAGATCATTGAACGATTAATGTACGTATGATTTAGATTACGTCTGAATGTGTCGACGACATGCATGTCAAATCGTTCGGTCGATACTGACCTCTAATTGCGTTCTTACATCTTATCTCTGTTGGATTAGCCTGAACCGGTTTAGTTTTGGCGCGGTTTCACAGTCCAGTACAGAGTGGTAGAAGTCACATGACTTCGCGCATGCGCTGAACGCTCTGACTAAATGATTTTCGACGAAACATAATTTTTGACTGCTTCGCTTTTTGACTAAAGGCGCCTTTCCACCTCGCCTCGCCTCGTCTCTTGCAGTGTATGGTACTCCGTAAGCGCCTATGCTTTCCCTGTCGCTCAAGACGCCTTTAGTCAAAATGCCTCGCCTCGCCTCGACTGTTGCAGTGTGTGGCCGGCCTAATATGACGAACGAAGGCAAGGACCAGGAATTTAAAAGAATAGGCCTACTGCATTCTGCCTAGAAAAATAGTTAATACTACAGTTATTTTTTATGATAAACTTCATACCAGGGGATTTGTTTTCTGATAGAGAATAATGCATTCTACCCTGACACAAAAGACTCAGAAACATTAATTTAAAAACCCAGTAATATTTTTCTTATCTACTCCAAAATGTATTACAGAGAGATTATTCCAAAGAATTAGTTTGAAGAAATATTTTTATTCCTACTCAAGTTATTGAAGAGCAACAATAGATTTCGTCTAACCATGACAATATTGAAATATATCTATGTCTACCTGGTTTTGTGTTCTAGAAAGAAAGGTATATAATGAAATACATGCATAGTTTGTCGGTTAATATAAAGAACAAATAAATTAGGCCAGCCATACACGTTACGGTATACCGGAGAGGTATACCTGTACAGGTGACCTGTACAGGTAAACCGGAGCGTGTGTGCCAACCACTTCAGGCAAACCTGCACAGGTAAAACGACCTGCGCAGGCGACCTGAGAAGAATCGAAATTCAATTCTTTTTACCTGCACAGGTGTGCTCACCTGAGCGTGTGTGTGGGCCGTCCGGTATACCTGCACAGGTTTGAGTCAGTTGTGGCGAATACTCCGACTAGAGATCTTCGTGTTGCTGAGTTCTGTGTTCGTGTTGTGCTTACTAAATTGTATATTCTTTGCACTCGCGTGCCACTGGTCTTCAAGCCAGTTCTATAGTGTTTACATTTTATTGTTTTGCTGCGTTTACGACATCATGTCTGTCCGAAAATGGAACGGAATTCTAGAGGAATTCATTGAAATTTACAGATCAGAACCCTGTTTGTGGCGAGACCGTGACGTGAGAGAGGCCGCTTATGACAGACTTGTTACGAAACTAAAGGAAATTGAGCCTGATGCGAATAAAAGTTCAGTGGTAAAAAAAATAAACAATTTTAGAAGCAATGTGCGCAAGGAAAAGAAAAAGCGCGATATGTCAATTAAATCTGGAGCGGGTACGGACAATGTGTATTTACCGGAATTGCCTCTGCGTCCGAATGTAGCAAAAAAACGGAAATCTGAGGAACTGACAACCGACGTTTTGCTTTCAGTGAGAGATCATTTTAAGAAGCCTCCATCTCAAGATGACCGCTATGACCTCATGGGAAAATCTTTTGCAATGAGAATTAGAGCTTTAGAAAAACGTCCTGCGTTTTCGTCTTTTTTTACTGTTCATAACCACTAACAAACCCACCAAAGCAATCATGTCATCTTGTTCGCTCGCCATTTCTCGACTGTAGAAATTCTTCACCCATCCGGTCTACCGTAACGTGTGTGAGCTCTCGCCTATACAGGTATACCGGAGAGGTAAACCTGCGCAGGTAAACCTCTCCGGTATACCGTAACGTGTATGGCCGGCCTTATGAATTGCTACCATCTTATTTGGAGGTGTTAAACACTGGGAATTAAGTAGATTAAGCGGTAAAAATCATGTATATTTATGTATTACTGGCAGGACCCTTGTCCTTTGCTATAGCCTACATAGAAATAAATATTTGAATGAATTCAAAAAACATTTTGTTTAATGAACTTTGTACATAGTAAAGTACAAATAGACATTTTGGGTAGGAACCTGGTGCAGGTTTACCGATTTTTACATTTTCTTTTTTAATTTGTTCGTTTCGATGAGTAGACAAAAGTTTAAAAACATTTTTTTGGTAGGCCTACTCTCCCCCCTTAATTTTGTATTCAATAAAAACTGTTTTTTTTAAGTGCGTATTTTAACAATCATTTTACTAATTTTGTTTGCTGAAAACATTTTTAAATAAATTATGTTAAAAAGTATTAACAACAACAATGTATTTTAGTAGGCCAAAAAATGTATTTCTATTCACTAAAATTAGAAATATTGCTAAAAAAAATATTACAGCAGAAATCACAGAAAGTGAAAATCTCATTCATATGTGTTGCGTGTCTCAATAGGCTGAATTTTAATATATCGAATTCAAACTTGACATAGAAGTTAAAATATAGTATATTTTAAACTTTTATGCTGAGTCTTAGCTTGTCATCTTGAAAATGACCCAATCTAGAGTCAGTTGACTAATGACCCAATCTAGAGTCAGTTGACTTAATCAATGGGCTTCGCGATTTTAGGATGAGTTAAATAATTCCTTTTGTAGCCTGTAATGAATTAAATTATTTTGTGTTAGTTTTGCAAGAAAATCTTTGTATGCATAATGCTTTTTACTTCTCCGAGGTTAGGGCCTATATAAACAAGAGTGTTATTAAAGCTCTGTACACTTTAAGATTAACTTCTAATGCAGGGGGTGGAGATTGAATTCCTATTTAGTTTTGTTAAAGGTAATATTATTTCTACTTTACCTACTATATCAAAATTGTTTATTTTATTTTGAACTGGTGTCTATCCGCTCTAGTGGAACTCTATTTATGTGCGTTCTTCTACAAAAACATCTCAACCATCTTGCCCAGACGATTTTAGACCAATAAGTAATATTATGGCTTTATCAATAAGTCTTGAGCGTAAAATGTGCAACAACAAATCTCAACTTATCTAGACGCAAATGATATACTTAGGTCCGTTTCAGTGCAGCTTTCGTTTGGACAACAGGTCTTCTTTATATGACAAAGTTAGATTGACGATGGTGCTCTTTGTGTTAACTATTCATTGCTATTGGAGAAATTAAAGAATATAGGCCTGGTACCAGAATGTGTTTCTTGAATTCAGTCTTATCTTTTTTGGAAGAACTCAGTGTGCCTGTGAAGAAGAGAGGTAGTTCAGGTTGGAGTGCTGTCTGTGGTGGAGTTCCACAGTGGACTCGTTAAGTCCTTTGTTTTTTTTTTTGTATTCACATAATAAATGAGTACCAGGAGACCGAGCTAAAGCTCGATTATAAGCAGGGCCTAGTTCGCTCACGTCAATAACTATTATTGCAAATTTCCGTGAACATCGTTTAAGTTAGGCCTATAACATTAAACAACTAAATAAAGGTTATGTTTATTTAGCAGAAGTATTCATTGCCATGGTAACTGTAAACAGATACAACATTAGGTTTACCTCTAATAAAATACAGTTTAAAAGAAAACAGATGATTATTGTAATAGCATTGAAAACATTTGCATCAGCTGTGCTTTGTATTGTTTAAAATGGACAAATTTCACTTTTTAATTTAATAAAAAGATGTAGAAAACTAATTTTCCCAGACTGGTGACCATTTCCAATCGATTTCTCGTGGCCAAAAGCCCCATATAAAATCAAAAATCCTTAGACGGAGATTCTAGATCCATTTAGCAGACAGACAATTATCCCTCGCTTTAGAAGATAAGATATAGGCCTTAATACAGAGCTAAAGTATTTAAATTTCATCTTAATGCTAACATTTTAAAAATTGTGATATTGGTAGTGTAGTGAAACATACGAACCACGATATTAAACAAATTTCTCTGTGGGCGAACAAACATGGTTTGAGGGTTAACAAAACAAAAACTTAATTAGTAATTTAGGATAGGCTATTCACAACTGTAAAATCAATTACAAGATTACACAGATAAAGGACTTGGTACTGTTATTGACAGTAGACTGGCGTGGCATGAATGTGTTACTGAGAGCTGTAATAATACAGTTTTTAAAACTATTCGTACTTCAATTATTACACACTAAGGTCATGTGATAAATCATTTTTAAGTTTAAAAAATTTAGAACGGTATATGTACAAACTGCCAAGACACTGTATGTAATCATCCAAGTCCACCCTCTCATAACTAAAAAAATAGCTTCCCAAAAATATGATTATTATTTATTTTCTAGAATTAATATCTATTTACTTTTAATTTCAGTAAAAATTGAGCAGAGGCTAACACTATTCTATTTGGCTAATGATGTCATCCAGTACAGCAAGCGTAAAGGCTATGATTTTGTTGAGAGTTGGGGTACTGCATTACAGAAAGCAACTACTTTGGTCAGGTTAGTATCATTAGTTACCTATTGAATAATAATTATTGTAAACAATAAATTGTAATTAAAGGCTAATAAGGCTTACAAAAGTTTATGTAGGTTTAATCGCAAATAAATGAATAAATGAACCATATCAATATTCAAACAGGTAAACTTAGGTATGAAAGGGCTATGGGAAACGATCAATAGTTTTAAGATAAAAGAAACTGCTGTGGAAGTATCAATAAAGGTTGAAGATTGGGTTAACCACTTTGCATTACTATTAGACCCTCTGCATATCTATACTTTGGGTCGAACCTTTTATTGAAAACGATCTGATTGATTCAGACATTACCTACTTTCGGAGAAATCAAGCACGTACTTAATAAAGCGAAAATAAATATGTATGTATGATTGTATATGTGTAACACGTTATAACATTTTGTATATATCTAAGTAAATTCAAACATATTTCAAAGTTAAAAAGAGTCCTGGTTAATAAACAAAAACAATGAAATGTAAGATTCAGTATAGGCCTACCTACCTACCTATATAGCCTAGCCTAGAGCAGTCAAAATAAATATCTTAATAAAGTGACTTCGGTATTTTGAATGAGTAAATTAAATCACAATAAATACACAAATGATAACAAGCTTAAGCTAAATTAAATTAAACTTACCGTATACTATAAATAAATCAAATTTTAATCATCAATTTAGCCCATAAAAAACAGAGACAAGTAAGAACAAAATCATTGTCTTTAACCGATGTAGATTAAGTTAGTTTTAGTGTAAATAAGATTGTAAATTAAGTAGAAGCAGTGTGTATAATTTAAATTATAAATGATTACTTGTAAAATTCTAAAAGAACGTTAGTGTGTTTCGATAACCTAAAATATAATTACGTACGTAATCCATTCAATTTACGGCAGAGATGAGTGCCGTTGTTTAAACTGTGAACGCAATAGAAACAGCAGACTTCAAAACAGCTGAGTTGTGACTACAAATACGATACTATTATATGAAAATATAAAATTGATATTTTGGACTTTATTAATAATTCAAAGTGAAATAAACATTTAATATAATTAAAAATGATACCAAGGACATAAAATATAACGGTAATTGTATAGTTCGTTATATTTAATAAAACATGATTACATACATACTAAACAAATGAACACTGCTAACGGAAGTTATGGAGTTAAACTATAAATGGCCGTAACGATTATTTGAGCGGTAATTGTTTAAATATTATAGGTTTTTTTATACAGTCCCTTCTGAATAGCCATATAGTGCAGTTGTATTTTGATGTGCAGTAATTAAACCAAAATTAATTAGAAGAACTGAACTGATTTAAAGAGTTTTGAACATTCAATAGAAAGAAACTAAAGATAAACACCAGAGCTATAACAAATAAACCTGTTTATAGCAGTATATAGTAGAATCTGCAGCCTGGGTAATATTCAACCAATTTTCACAAACCCATATTCCAAAGTACCAGAAATTTGATCATCTAAGTTAATAGACTTTGAGAACATTTAAATTAACTTCGATTTGGCCATATGTATATAGTGAACGTTCTGAACAATAGTAAATTTAGTCTGTAAATTCTTTTGTAGTAGTTTTAAGCATAGCATTAGGTGATTGCATATTTAACTAGCCAGGTACTCTTTAACCCGAGATAGAGAGAATATAAATCAAAATTTTGTTTAGTCATTAGTTATACCGTATTAAGCCTTTACAGAAAATAAGACACTATTGTTTCAGTGCTCTGATAAACTTGAAAAATATATTGTGTAAGGAAGAAGTATTTTAAACTTAATATAATACAAATTTTGTTAACCATACAGAGTGAGTTATTGTAGAAGTTTGAAATAGATATAAGCAAGAAAGTATATAATAGAAGGCTTTCTATTCTTTTAATAAATTCATTAATTAAAATCAATTTAATATTACAATTTTGGCTTCCACAACGTGGGGCTATTTGCTGAGAAAACATATAATAAATATAATAATAAACCTCATTACTATTACATTATAACGTGTATGTAGTGTAATATAGTTTATATATTTATGTAGGCTATGTATAAAATTATAAAAAATAATAATATAGTTTTTAGATTTTAAAATTTAGAAACAAAATAAACAAAAAAAACTTTTACCAACCTGGTAGACTATAATTAAATATCATTACCTATCAGTGTAATTAAAATGTTAAGATATTTATATAATAAAATACTGTTATTATTATTATATTAACAGGGGTGCAATATATGTCCGATCGAGAATCAGGAAAAATTGAGGCTGGGCTGGGAAAATTTACCCGAGGAAAAGTCCAGAAAAATTAAGGGTTAAAATTATTATTTTGGTGAAAAATAGATAAGAATTGAGTGGGGACAAAGGTCAACCTAATCGGTTTGTTTACGATATACATACATACATGCACACAAAGTGTATTGTCTGCTTTCTGCTATAAGTCAGGCAGGGTTCTTATTTAATCTTCACTGCACTAAACATCATACCGCCGAGCCATTGATAAAATATTTCTGTGCTGATTGATAAATGGTATTTCTTGATTTGTGACTGGCTACAAACAGCTGGTGTTCTAATCTTCTAATACTTATTATAAGTATTAATAATTATGGTACCGTTAGGCAAATTTTGTTGCTTTTAAGGCTTCATATAAATGATATTATACTTAAGTAATAACAACTAAATCACATTGTACCATATTATACAAAGGTATCCTTCACATATATATAACTAATGCTTTTTATTTCTTAACTTAAACTACTTATCGAAATTTGAATTCAGTCTTTATCAGTAAAATGCTTACTAGCCTATATGATGTCTCATTTGTTTGTTTCCATTACGTAGATGGGGTGGATGGGTGGGGTTATATACGGTCGCCTGTCATAATTAAAACTAACTGTATATTTTTTAGTGAAAAAATTTGAAATTTGAGTGTGCTAAAACATTTTTTGCACTCCTGCATATTAAAATATAATATATACATGAAAGTTGAAAACCTAATGTATACGTAATGTACTTGATGAGAACAAAACATTTAATATGAAATAACATGTAATCAAGAACATGGGATGGTCCTATACTTTAAATAAATAATTTATAGTAATAAGTCTACTTTTAGAAAACTTTTTACTACTAAAACACAGATATTGTTTAGTTATTGCAAAAAACTGAAGAACCTTGACTCCTAATGTAGAATGTTTTAAGGACTTTGTAAATAAACAAATATCGAAAAGGCAATATAGAGAGGCATCGAAACAATGGTAAAGATGACACCAGTCTCGTTTTATTTAATACTAGTGGACCCGGCAATGCTTCGCTATTGCTTGTTTTACCTAACCTAAAATTATATTCAGTTTTTGATCCAAATCAGTTGTTGATCAAAATCAGCTGTTGATCAAAATCAGCTGTTTTAAGCTTTTCATATGAACAGCTGTTTTTTGAAAATCTTTCTTCTTCTTCCTTAAGATTGACCTTCCATAAGATTAACATTGAAACTTTGAGGGCCACTGGGGCGTAGCCCTAATGTCCTAGGACTTCGGTAAATGGCCTAAAACCTTCCCAGGGTTAACCTGTGTTACTATGCAAAATTTCAAAGCAATCGGATGGACGGTTTGGTAACGCATAAAGGACAAACATACAAACAGACAAACGTACAAACAGACGGACATACATTGAATTTTATATATATATAGATATAAGTCGTATGAACATCTTCTGTATTACCATCAAAACCCTAACATTGGCAATATATGGTACCTTCCCCAACAACTGTTACTCCAACTTACTATGGACCATGGAAAAATAAATTTTTTGTAAAACGCTTTCTGGGATGACATATTTTAAATGAAAAAATAGATGTAAAATATTGTTTAATCTAGAATTGAATTAATTAAAGGACAAACACAATTTTTTTGTAAGACAAAATTGTGTTTGTCCTTTAATTATAATGGAATTCTACCAAGTACCTTCGGTCGTCACTATCAATCGTGTAGAATTGAATTGTTAAATATAAGACTTACTGTCTTCAATATTCCGTTTTTCCGTCGTTGAACAGCGGCTATTTCGGCTATTCAGCCATTCTCAAGTTTCTTTTCAGGTTTCACGTTGTCATATTACACAAAGACATATACATAGTTACACATAATTACACATAAACAAAGCTATAATCCAAAACCACTCTCAAATACTTAAAGCATGAAGACTTTTGTTTTATTCCAACGCACGAACAGCATACTGAATTTCCGACTACACAATCCATACATCTATATAACATAGGGGCTTTAAATTTATACGCTCTTTTCTTATAAAATTAAGAAGAGCTATCTCAGTGTTGCTACCAACCAAAAAACCATACAAGAAAGAAATTTTTTTTAAATGTGATATAAGATTCTGGTTTTCATACATTTTCCCAACATTTTAGATAGAGATGAGATCAAAAATATTGGCCTTTAGTTACCTGGCCTATGCTTAGATATCCCCTTTTTTGTAAATTGGTACTACCATGGCCGTTATTAATCTACTAAGAAAGGTACCTAATTGAAAACTTAAGTTGCATAAATAAGTAAATATTTTTTCAGATATGTTCTGAAACACTAAGACGGTTAAACTTATTCCATCTATTCCTGGAGCTTTTTTATTAAAAAAAAATTAAATAACCTTTTTAAGTTCAGTTGGGACAACTGTCTCAATGAACATAGAACCGAGAGTCCACGTAGAAACAATCCTGCTCAGAAATACAAGGCACATAATAAAAAAATA
>JAGFPH010000144.1:570626-596871 GCA_018207615.1 Philaenus spumarius
ATGGGAAGACTAATGTGGGTAAAACTTGCGGACTTGAGTCATTATGATCTAGTGGGGAAGTTTGATGGCCAAAGACACAGGAAAAAATAACAGCAGCCTATTAGATCTTCTCCTCTTAAACCAATGTACAGCTCTATTTGGAAACCAAGTCGGGAAGGGACTGAAGTTTGATGCGGATACAGATTTAATTAATTAATTACAATTTAAAATGAACTATAAATAATCATATTAAGATGAAAATCAACTGCAAAAAATGTGTTATGGGCAATTCATAAATTCAGTTTTAATTTGAGCAAAATCGATTACAACAGCTATGACAAAAAACAGGCTGAACAACCATTTCAGCTCAAAATTATAAATTGTATATACATAAATCAATACTTAAA
Organism: Philaenus spumarius; assembly: GCA_018207615.1. Lineage (NCBI taxonomy): Eukaryota > Metazoa > Arthropoda > Insecta > Hemiptera > Aphrophoridae > Philaenus > Philaenus spumarius. The sequence continues at coordinate 571,013 of JAGFPH010000144.1, forward strand.
TTGACAAAATTATAATCATAATTGTTTTGGTTTAATTTATGCAGTGTATATTCTATTTACAGGCGTACAGGAATTTTGGCAACCGAGTGAAAGCTTTGAAAAGGAAATTGGATGATCTTATTTTGACTCTGCCTAGCCCGATTCCATCTCCAGATATTAATGCGCCTTCACCTTCTCCAGAATCTGACATTGATCTACCTGAAGATAATATATCAGGTAAGTGGTTCATATAGGAATTTATGTACAACAATACCCCTCCCAGATTGCATTCAAGAAAACAGGGCAGTAATAGGCAACATTCACTGTATGTCGCTTGTGAAGAAAGTCAATGTGTAAAATCTCCAGTAACAAAAAAAAAAAAAAAATAACCATGAGAACTTAGTGGTAGGTTTACTGGCAAGATACTGTTTGAAAGACAATCTCTCTTTAAATTTTACCATTGTTTCATCAACTGATAAAGCTTCTCCTGGGTTGAAGCTCTCCAAATTTGTATTTGATGTCAGATCAATAAGTTGCCCCTAATTTTGTATAATGAGTCATAATCTAGCAGACCTTTTGGAATTGTCATTAAAAAGAATTAAATGATTTTATTACTAGGTACTGGTTTCTGGTAAATATCTGAGAAAATCCAGGACTCTTAGTGAGCCAAAAACTGTTTTGAAAATATGACTACTTAGTGGGTTTGTATACAAGACTGACTAAAAAAAGAGAGCAAAAAGGGTTTGGGTGAAAGAGTACAGACGCTATTTTGGTCATTTACCATTGATAAATGAAATAAGAGAAAATCACCTAGGAGATTTTATTAATTACTTGAGAATAAGCCCTTCGTCTTATGGACTGTTACTTCAGAAAGCAGGACCAAGAATCAGAAAACAAGATACCCAACGTTGATGAATATGTATCAACGTTGATGAATGTTATCAATCAGCAACCCTCTCATATTTTTGGCCACTGGGCGATCTCATGAAGATTTGAGTGTGGGAATGCTAGTATCGATTTTAGACTTCTAGAAAACTGTTGGCCCGGGATTATGCGCATGCTAGCGCGTATGCAAATCCTCACTCCATCGGCAACTTTCACATGGACTCTTCCCCACACTCTTTCCGACAGGAAAGCGCCCAAATGTAAAAGCCGCTATTGGCTACAACCTCTCAAAGGCTCATATGTCTAGGAGACAACTTAGGAAAGCCAACTTCGATAACAGAGAGACTGTGGACAATTTGTGTTTTATCCATTCAAAAATTGAACTTTAATTTATTACTGTAAAACATTTGACTTACATAAGATCTTTGAATAAATACTTCTGCAATATCTCATTTAAAAGTTGCACTTATCAGTTGTCAGTTGTTTTTTAGAATTATATAAAATAAATATAATATTATAATAATTTCATTGGAACGTTGTGTTTATCTAATCCATCTGAATAATTGATCTGTTTTACATGGCTTGCTATAAAAGTTTCTCCTAAAATAAAGAGGGACATTGTCTGTAAATCTTTTACTACAACTTAATGCATAACAAAAAGTGATATGTTCTTCATTTAAATTACTCCTAACAATAGTTGTAAAATGTATATAAAATTTAAAAAATAAAGTATCATTTCATCATTATGTGTAATTTGAGTAATTGTCAATATAAATCATTTTTCTTACAATATTTACAGCTGTTTTGTTTGTGTTTCAGAAAAAGCTTATGGAATGGGGACATTCATAGGCAAACTTGTTGTTCCAGAAAAAATTGATATTTCCGATTCAAATTCTAAACTTTACTCTGTTGAACCATCTGAAGACTTCAGCAGCTCAAGGTCGGATACTCCAGTTCGCCCTTATCAGCCACCAACCCCCCCACGTAGCTATAAACGAAAAACACCCAAAGCTGGATCCAATCATTCTAGATCAGAAGCTTACGAACCCGAATTTCCCACTACTGATTACTCAAATACTGATCAATCATATCAATCTGCTGCACCAATACCCACTTCTTATGACCCCTCACCATATTTGACTGCAGAAGAAAATTATGCTGAAACAAATCCTCCAATTCCTCCATACGTACCACCACCGATAGTAACAAAACCTGACTATATACCTATTCCACCAAATTCTCCTCCCTATGTCCCACCATTAACAAATACATTCACTCCAAACACGACATCAGATTATTCTACATCAACTTATACCTCAAAAACAATTCCATATTCCTCATCAACACCCTTTGTGCCAAAAACAACATCATATAGTACTACAGTTTATCCAACAAGCACATCACCATCATATTCTACTAAAAATTCTATTTATCCTCCAAAATCAACAACACCCCCATATTTATCAAATTCTGGTTACTCACCTAAATCGACTACACCTCCATACCATCCAACAAATTCAGGCTATGTTCCAAAATCATTATCACCATACCCATCAACAACATACCAATCAAAAACTTCTCCTTATTCATCTCAACAACCGGATAACTTCAATCCAATGTTACAATCTTCATTCTTCACTCAAAATAACTCTTATCCTCCGAAATCAGATTATGAATCGTCACCTACCTTTCCTATCGCAGATTATTCAGTACCGCCTCCTAAGTCTGGGTACATTAGTCCTACACCATTACCATTTCCATATTCATCTTCAAATGTAATGCCTCCTCTTTTAGGTGAAGATTACCCCATTAATGGTATGGATATCAATCTTCCTCCAGATATTTCATCGTTTAGTGATGAACCCTCCCCTGATTCTTCTTTTCTTACAAGCGGTTTCAGCAGTTTCATGGGAAACCCAGATTTACAATTTCAATTGCAGGTGAGAAAAAAGTTTATACTTATATTTTAAAACACTATTTACTATTGGAAGACACTTTAATTTTCTTTTCTCTTGTAACTTTTTACCTCTAATTATTTTTAAAATGACTCAAATGAAAGAAGGGTAAATTAATCAGGGGAAAGTAAGGTAAAAAAAGTCAGGGAACAAATTTAAAAGTACTACTTGGAAGGAAATTGAAAGATAAATGCTTCTAATGAGCTGTAAAACTTTTAGCGCTAGAAAAATAAAAATGACAAAATAGAAATGGATAATTGATTAATCTGTGATTAGTAATCAGCTCTTTCTTGGTATTTAGAGCTTTTTCAAAATATTCGATTTTAACACCCATCTAAACCTGACAATAAATAAGCACGGAACTGATTCAAAGAGGACCTGACAGCCTGTGTGGTTTTTAATTTAAAGATTTGATCAAATTATATTTCAAGGTTCCAGGAAAGTAAGTAAAATGAGACAACTAACAAGAGGCTTGTGATTTTATTCTTCTCATTCTGTTCTGAAAACTGTTTACCCCAGTTATTAAAAAATCATAGATACATAGATCAAATACATGAAAAAACTCAAAATACATTAGTTATTATAATTAAGTTGAAAAGCTTGTAAGAGAAATATTATTTTTTTGTGATTAATTAAACATTTATATACAATATCACAATTGAAAAAAGTATTTTGTGCAGGAAGAGCCAAATATTCATAAAAAATATATAGATATATTCAGTTCAATTCAATTTATTTTTATTTCCTTTAATATAATACAGAATAAATGCATAATAATATCAAGGAAATTGTGCCCACGTAGGCTTAGCCTGTGCGTAGGCACGAGTCGCATCTAAAAATCTAAGTTACAACAAGGAAGACATATATTTATTGATCTATATTAAAGTTGTATAATATAAAAACAATAGAGGTAGAGTAGAGTGAGAAGTGCCAAACTGAGGAATCCAAGTCCATATCGGACCAAAACAACCCGGGACAACAAACAGTTACTGCTTCAACCCACGGGAATCAATAATAGCGAGAGAGATAAGGTAGGACAATAAACAAGGGTAAATATATTTGCTACCTGTAGATGGACACAATGATATTCTCAGTACCGTCCCTTCCCAAGTCCAGAAGCCAATTGGTAATATGTTTCTTAAATGTCTGAAGTTTAAAGTTATTAAACAGTACCAGGAGACCGAGCTAAAGCTCGATTATAAGCAGGGCTATGATTTCAATAGTAAATATTGGATTATTGAGTTTTGAGGTTAGGCCTATAACATTAAACAACTAAATAAAGGGTATATACAACATTAGGTAATTTTACCTGTAATAAAAATACAGTTTAAAGGATTAACCATAATCTCAACGCTATGCCTCAGAAATAAGTCAGGCCTAAATTAAAGTTTAATATTTCAATATCGATTTAGGCCTAGGGCCTAGTTCGCTCACGTCAATAACTATTATTGCAAATTTCCGTGAACATCGTTTAGGTTAGGCCTATAGCATTAAACAACTAAATAAAGGGTATGTTTATTTAGCAGAAGTATTCGTTGCCATGGTAACTATAAATAGATACAACATTTTAGGCTTACCTCTAATAAAATATACAGTTTAAAAGAAAGCAGATGATTATTGTAATGGCATTGAAAACATTTGCATCAGCTGTGCTTTGTATTGTTTAAAATGGACAAATTTCACTTTTTAATTTAATAAAAAGACGTAGAAAACGAATTTTCCCAGACTGGTGACCATTTCCAATCAATTTCTCGTGGCCAAAAGCCCCATATAAAATGAAAAAATGAAAAATCCTTAGACGGAGATTCCAGATCCATTTAGCAGACAAACAATTATCTCTCGCTTTAGAAGATAAGATACGTAAGTGGTCAGGTAGATTCCTATATAAAACATGAGCTATGTAATGTGAATTCGTGACCGAGTAAGTCTTACTTAATTTTTTATTTAAAATTCCAAATGACTTTGAACTGCGTGTCAAACGTTGATGATCGGTAATTTCAAAAATATCTCGGTAGTTTTAAAAAATATAAATTGCAAGACTTTTGACATAAATTTGTCTAAGATTCATAACCTTAAATTCGTCAAAAAGTGTTTTAGTAGAAAAACAACGGCCTTTACGCAATGCAGCTTTAAGTATAGATTTTTGAATTATGTTAAGAGGTTCAAGAATTGTTTTAAAGGCACCTCCCAGGCTATTATTCCCCCCATAAATAATGATTGACAATATGCATAATAAGATAGTTTCAGCTCTTGAACATTTAGGATTTCACTAAGGTGCTTAAAAACATAGATTAGTTTGCATGTTTTTTGCTTTACATATTTGACATGTTCAGTCCATTTCATCCGTTTATCAAACATTACTCCAAGATACTTATAACAATCAGTGCTTACAATATGTTCGCATAAACACACCTTGTTGAGATAATCACCACAAGAATGTAGTTTTAAAGAATTTAGATTTAGATCAGTGCAAGCTCTCAGTGAAATCGGCAGAAATTTAGTTTTAGAAACATTAAGAGTTAACACGTTTTGGTCAAACCACTTTTTTACAGAAGCCAAACCCCTCAATGCCTTTCCCTGTACTTCTTCCCAAGTTTCCCCTTCAAATAATATAGCCGTATCATCAGCAAAAAGAAAGAATTTGCCCTCAATATTTAATTTGTTCAAATTGGTTATATAAATCAAGAACAAAAGCGGCCCCAGAGTACTTCCCTGAACCACCCCATAGTTAACAGAACAACTATCACTGTTTACCCCACATATAGAAACAATCTGCTTCCTATTGGACAGGTAGCTTTCAAACCACGAGTAAGAATTTCTTCTACAACCGATTAATTTCAATTTGCGAAGAAGTTTCTCCCTGTCAACGGAGTCAAACGCTTTAGCAAGATCCAAAAAAACCACAATGCTACGCCTATTACTGCTAATAACATCATTGATGTTGCTGGTCAAATCAAACAGAGCATCAGATATCCCTCTGTCTCGTCTAAAGCCGTACTGACAACGCGTTAGAATTTTGTGTTTGTTTAAATATAAAATTAGCTGGTCTTTAACGATTTTTTCAATAATTTTTGAAAACACGCTTAATAGAGATATAGGACGATAATTATTTTTTTCCGATTTGTCGTTAGTTTTAAAAAGAGGGAAAACCATAGCAGTTTTATATATATCAGGAAATATTCCTGACTCAATACTTAAGTTTGTTATGTGAAGTAAAGGCTTCATAAACAGATCAATGTTGTCCTTAAGAAGGGACGCTGAGATGCCATCGCAACCAGGTGCAGAGCCACCTCGCAAACTGTTTGCATATCTTATAATGTCGTATTCAGTAACAGTACGTAAGTTGAAATTAGATAAGGTCACGTAGTCTTTGTCCCTTATTATAGGTTCACCACCGGAGTCGATAGATAACGCTAAATTATATCCGACGTTGGAGAAGTACGAATTGAATTCATTAGCAACTTGTTTATATGTGTCTGTGTTTATGTCTGACTGGGAACTTTGCAAATATTGTTTTATTGGAAACCCTTTCTTACTGTTACCGCGACCGCTCAAATCGTTTATAATTTCCCAAAGACGTTTCGGATCATTTCTACATTGAGTTAATTGGTCTCTATAATAATTCCGTTTAACTGTCTTTATAATAGTGTTTAATTGGTTTCTATAAGTTTTAAAATAAGCTATAAGGACCGTATTAAATGGTTGCTTCCTTACTAATTTTGCGATTTTATCTGTCTTTCTAATAGATTGAATAAGACCAGTAGTAATCCAAGGTTTTAATTTTTTATTGCGTGATATAAACGATGAAGTACTTTTTGTTGAACCGCGCACAAGTTTTCAAATAAGAGATTCAAAAATTAAAGAACAAACTCGGATATCTTGCGAACGGGTAACAGATTCCCATTCTAGTTTAGTCAATAATCGAACAAATTAATTTTTATCGAAAAAAGACTGAATTGGAGACTTCGAAACAGTCCCCGAAGGCAGCTCAAACTGTATGCCAAGCGCTGTGCTATAATGGTCCGTGACGTGGGTTTGAATTACTGCAGCCTGCACTTTATCGAAATCAAAATGGTTAACAAATACATGGTCAATGCATGAACGACCTTCGCCGGACACTCGAGTCGGTACGTTCACACAGCTTACAAACCCGGCCCCGGTCAGTACATTTAAGTATCGGTCAATATATCTGTCATTTTTCAATAAATTTAAGTTTATATCACCTGTGAAAATATAAGTGTTATGTTTATTTACAGTGCTGTAGTAATTTTCTAAAGCGTCAATAAAAAGTTCAACGTCACTGTTATGAGTCCTATACAAAGCCAACAAACTGCATCGTCTGTCCCCCATTACAAAATCAAGAATCAACCCATTTACATCACTCAACACAATCTCTTGTTACACGACTGATAAGGACTGCTTTACATATATAATAATACCATTTTTATTTTTTATTACTGATCTTATTGTACCCCTCGAAACTAATGTCCACAGCCAACTCACTAATCCAACACTCAGTTAAAACAATAATATCAAATTTACTGTTAATCCCTTCTAAATAAATTAACTTATTATCAATATTTTTTTAATAACTCCTTATATTAGAACTAAATATGTTTAAAGTAAGGTAGCCATCTAGATTGTCACCGGAACTATAGCACAAACCATCACTCAGTTCGACACATCCCACACTCCCGAACAAATCTATATCCCTAACTCTATTCATAATCCTAAACAACTAACAAAAAGATAATTATATAAGCCCAGCTCACCCTCCGCCCCATTACACAGCTGCACTTACAAATTGGTGCCAGATATACAAAACATAAAACCTAATTAAACAAATCCTATAAGATAAACTAATTAAAAACAAAAACAAAATTAAACAACCCCTATTCCAAACTACAAATAAAAAGAATACAGAACACTTGAAATTACCTTACATTATGATTAGATATTTATAAATAAATAGTAAATAACTTAAATACCACTTATCCTTATACAATTAACTCTCCAAGTGGCATGGTTAAAGCTAAAATTGAAAAGCCTGTGTTTAGCGTTTTGCAAGCATATTTTAAAAAATTCGCCAAAAATAGTAAATGAACCCCAATCCAAAAGTGTTCAGTAGCTTTTTTGTAGAAGAAACTTCAAAGAATTCAAATATGCCACTAAAAATTAGTTTATTTTGAAATTGTAAAAGTTATTAGCTCAAGAAACAAAAAAATGTTCAATAACGAAAGGAAAAAGTTCAACTTTAGGCCTACATAACCAGTAGTAAACATTTTCTGTATTTTTTCGTAAGCGTAAAAAAGTTTTGTAATTTAGTTCTAAATATAACTGTATAAAAACATTTATCAATTTCAAATTTTTATTTTGAAAAAAACAGTTTTTATGTTCCAAGTACACGACTGGTAACAAACCTAGGCCTAGATTGTAACGTCATTTACTAATATATGCTTTGCCCAAAAATGAAATATTATTATAACAAAGTGTAGAGGATAAATCAAAGAAAATAACGGTATACTCGTCTTTCCTTAGTTCACAAAAGTGTTCGAGTTATATTTATTTGAATAACAAAATGACATCAATCTAATGAAAAGCCGCTACCCTACACGCTGCATATAGGTCCCCATTTGCATAACGTGAGAACCCACGCGCTTGACTTTCTCACTAGAACTGACATTTCAACTGTCGACTAGACAGACAAAAAACCGGTTATTTCTGGATTACTTAACACCGTTTCAAACTTCAGACTTTGCTCTACAAAATTGTGTAAAGAAATCTGTCAAAACATAAGGCACTGCTTTCCCAATATCGATTGACAAATGGCCTGTTTATTGGTTGAGAGACTGTCCAATCACAAGGGTTTACAGTAATTCTTGAAATAAATACTAGTTTGTTAGTGACATATGATTGGAAGACACCAACAGAAAGATAAAATCTTGACGAATCCAATGGTATCGTTATAATTGCCAAAGAAACATTATTGTAGATGGTCTTAAACGTTGAAGAAGTGGGAAATAACAGTACAATTGTATGCAATTCGCGCACGGAAAGAGCTGTAGACCGATTTGCATATTTTAAAATGATGATTACGTATGTAAATATACGTTTTACGAAAAAGTTGTAAATACAAAAATTAAAGTTTGATTCATTTTCTTTCCAATGCTGCCAGTTTTATTGCGATTGGATGATTCTAAGTGGGTTAAATTATCGCTTATGCAAATATATGCAAATTCTCGCTAATTGTCGAAATAGCTGTATCTTGCGCCTGAGAGAACGTCACTTTGGGCAGTCTGCCACTGGGAGGGTTAATGAAATAAATATCACTTTGCGTTGATCATTCTTCTAATGCGGTATAAAAAACTGTAATAAGAAATAAAAAATAAACATAACCCTTTTCCTATTCATAAATACAAAAAACAGGGGGGGGGGGTAAATATATATACAGGATGAGTTTTATGTCCTGGTACACCTGTATATAATTTAAACGGCCTGAGATATCAATGTGAGACTTTGACTATACTTATTATAACATTTCTTTTACTATTTTAGGTGGTTAAACATTTTGCCCCCCCTCCCCTATTCTAAAGGGCGCAGCTTAAAATTTTCAAATGCAAACCCCCATCATGTGACCCCTCATTTTACAGGGCATAAAAAAATAAATCAAACGGCGCAAACTAGTGGTCTCTATGTTGCCCCTATAAAAAAATACAAGCGAAGTACTTCCCAAAGTTATTATAAAAATAAGTTTTCAACTCCTTATCTAATGCAAACATCATGGAAAGAATGAGAATGATCACTTAAGAGAGTAAAATAATATTTACCATAGTAAAATAATTTATTTCCTTGTTCTGTTGTTAGGTACATTAAGTCAACATGCTTTGGAATTTCCCGTGTTCTTATCTTACCAGTTTCAACAATCTACTTAGGACTTTCTCTTGTGTCCTTCTCACTTGCATTTTATCAGTTCATAGCTTAGGTTGCCATCAACAATTTCAGTTCAAGTTTACTCTTCTGGTGAATAGTGTTAGTTATTTTTATTTCTATTATGGAAGGTTCTGAGTTTGAAAGAATTACTATGTTAATGAAGAGAGGTCATGGTTACCGTAAGAGATCATGCCGTGAAGTAGCAGACTTTTATTCAATGAGGAGTTTCCGAACCGAATCAATCTCATAATGTGATTTACGGTGGCAAGAATTGTTCAACGGTTTAATAAGACACATTCTGTAAAAGACAGACCCAAGCCAGGAAGGGCTCCTTCAATTGATGAAGAGAAATCATTAGATGTTATGCAGTCCTTTGTTGAAAATTCCCTATGCATGAATATGAATATATGCATGAATATTAGTATGACCTTCTTTAAATTGTCTTATCATTCCACTGTTCATAGTGTTTTCTTCATACACTTCACTAATCGCCCAAAGAATTTATACCTCTTTAACTTTTTTTCCCGAAAAAAAACTAATTACAGTTTATATTTCACAATTTGCGGGATTCTCAATTGTCTGCGATATTTTTAAATAAATCCAAACGTAATCAAATGCTTACCTAATGTTTCTGTGTCCAGCCAACAGAAGAAGATACTCAGCGTGCATGTGAAGAATGACAATACATAAAAAAAGTATTTCAAAAACACACCTCGTATAATATAGAAGACCGTAGAAGTTATTAAAAAATAGAAATAGTATCTTAAAACATTAGGTAAAATAAGTATTTATTTTGTCACTCCCATCAATCATATATCAAATACATATATTTACAATCCTTTGTTTAGGATTGCAATATATTGAGAAAATATTCCTTTTCAAATATATTTTATAAAGGATATGTAAAATAAAAGCAAACTTGAAATAAAATATTTATTTTCATAAACAATGTCAAAGACGTCTTAAAATAAAATAACTTAAAAAATATATAAAAATGTAAAATAATTGGAAAAATGTGAATTATTAAGAAATCAGATCTATATTTACATATCTATACAAATATATCGGATTGTAATAGATATAATCGATTACAAAATGTGCGTTTCATTGGTTGAAAACTGTCCGTTGCAAGGGTTTACAGAAAACTTTATACTGTCGATACTATAAGAGTGACATCTGATTAGAAAGCAGTTTGAGAAAGTACAAATCTTGACGAAACCAAATGTATCTTTATATTATTTTCAAAACAATTCTGTCGAGCGATATTGAGCCTTAGAGAAGTTACGTATTGTGTAATTTCCTATTGCTTTCTCTCATGGCATTAATTGATTTAGACAACTACAATTTTACAACAATGATTACATATGTAAATATACGTTTTAGAAAAAAAATTTTAAATACAAAAATTAAAGTTTAAAGCACCAACGGTTTTTGTTTTATTGAGATTGAATTATTTTTAGTGTGTGAAATATTCAATGCAAGTTGTGTTGTCTAAATCGGGACAATCGTACAGTTGCGGGAATCTGAGACGACACACAGTGTGTTGTCTGCCACGTCTGGGGTTAATATTTTTTACGACCTCGTGCGAGTGATAATTTCGACACCTGATGATTTCGACACCGCGGTAGGAATTTTACCGCATATAGTGGATGACTTGACGGACATATAAAAGGTAATATTTTATTAACCTATACTAGGGGAGACCCCTGCGTGCTCCACACACCAACCCCCGGTGCGACCTTCTAAAAACATATGTTATGTTTTATTTATAATAAAAGTGTAGGATTAATAATAACCTCAAAACTAAGATGGTAAATAATGTTAAATGTTCAAATCAAATTATTTCTTATATTTTATAACAGCAGTAATAATAAAGGTTAAAAGAACCAGTAAGGCTCAGGTCTACACTTAATCAAAAACCTAACAAAAAAGTTGTAAATAATAAACTCAAAACTAAGATGGTAAATAATGTTAAATGTTCAAAACAAATTAGTTCGTAAATTTTATAATTTGAATAAATAATTAATTTCCTCCCTTATAAAAATCAATATTTACTTCCACAAAGCAGCTGTATTAGTTAGTTTCTTATTATAAACAGCTGTTTTGTATTAAAATGTTTTTATAACCTTCTGAAGACTGTAATCATCGTTATTTACATCAACGAAATCAGCTGGATTAGTTTGTTTCTTATTATATTTTCCATGTTAATCTTATGGGGAAAACCCGACCTTTGAGATTAGCTCACGCCATTAAGGATAAGAATTTTTGACATCTAAAACCTTATTGCAAAACTACAAAATGAGACGAATTTTTTAAAACCTCAAACATTAAAATTGGTCCAGAAATAAGGGAGGAGTTGTGTTTACAAAAAACGGCTTCACGTATTATATATAAAGATATACATTCAGTGATTCGGGGACCTATCCACAATGAATATGATTATTAATTATTATATAAGGTGGAGGGTAGCTATCAAAAATTTTTCATCCATATTTGTAATTTTGTAAAAGAGTTAAATAAAATGTCTCATTTAAGGCAAATTTTCATGATTTCTGTCTGTTTGATTATTCATAGGGGCTCATAAGCAATAATTACTTAAGTTACATAGATTTAACCTCGCATTGTAGTTTAGAATCTTTGAGAGTTATGAAAAATATATTAATAGCCTTTTAACAAATAACAGAGTTAATTTAAATTAAAAAAATAATATATCAACAATACTTGTAATGAAGTCACAAGCTGCTTTTCGCCTTAAATTTATTCTGGAAACAGCTTAGAAGGTGTTTCCGCCATCTGAAAAATCAATGCTTTTGGTCAAGAAAATACAACTACTATATTGTGAGTTATGAGGTGAAGGAATGCAGCAGAACATTCTCTCTTTGTTTACGCAAGTCACTAACCACTTCACTTCAGTACTGTGTTTTCGAGAAAGTATTGGGTATTTTTGTTGTAGTGGTGGCATTTTAATTGGCTGTGCTTGTATTTTGTTTTATGTATTTTAAGAGCTTAAGTTCAAACTAATATCAGTAGTCAAAATGGCTAAAAATTGTGTTTAGTACAGTAATCTTTTGGTTTAAATTTATTTGTGTACTAAAGTATAACCAACTGACAACATTACTTTAATTTTAAAGATTAAAACGGGACAAACATTTCCTGTGGTTTTTTGAACTGTATCTGAGCGTACTACTGTACCAACGAGTAAAAAATTGTGTATTGTGTTATTACATTTGTTATTAAAACTACATGTTTATTACACTTCCATATCCAGGTTTTTGGCAACACATTACATCGGTTATGACATGTTGCACTGTGTTTTAATTTTTAATGTTTCTTTCAATTATTATAGGCGAGTTGTAATCTTATTTGCAATTTGATGTATACAGATTTTTTATAACTTTCTGTCATATTTTGTCTTATTTATTTAATTTTATGCTCACTCCTATTCATGCATTGTGCACAATCTTTTGGTTTTCAGAAGGAATTCTTTAGTGACAATCCAGTCTCTCCAACTCCTGAAGATCTCCTGAATGACAAGAGCCCGATAGAAAATTATCGCTCAGATTCTAATACTAATGAACCCGCTGAGGTAATATATTTAATTTACATAGTGCCAATAGGAATAGAAATATTTTACTGTTGTCGTTAAACAACAACTACAACTGACATAGTCAATAATAATTACAATACAAAAAAACCAAAACATTACACAATGACCTACAACCAACGACAGTAACTGAAAAAACCAAGTCATTCATGCCTGCATCTATGAACTTCTGGAGTCTATAGAAAGACTTGCTTTTCAACCATTTTTCAATAATAAGTGTAAAATAACTCACAAAGACCAATCTACCGTTTTCAAGATGCTTGTTAAAAAAAATGCAACACCAATGTGCTAATGGCCTATTTCGGTTTTACCATAGATCATGAATAATAAATAGATCTTGCATCCATACGGGGGCTGTGTGCCGGAAAAAAGCTTGTCACGAAAATAGTACATGATCGCGCCGCGAGGTAGCGCTAGGGAGAAAGCATTGGTAGCATTGGTGTTTCAAACAGCTTCCTTCGTTTCCCCAATAGATAGCGCCAAAAAAGTCGAATTTCTAGTGGAACAAAATATTGCATTGGATCGGAGTTCTATTAGGTTATCCAAATACAATGGTTTTACCAAGTCTACAAAAGGACTCTCAATCAAACATTTATTCCAAGTGATCGAGAGTTAAAAAAAACTATCAAACGTTTTCAAGATTAAAATTTTTATGAATTGTCAGTATTAAAATGTAAACAGCAAAAGATATCAATGCCCGAATACGATTTGTGCAACTAACAGAATTTAATTTTATGAAAGAACAATTTGAAGCGGCTGATAAAATTGTATAAACATTTCGAGGAATTTATGGTAGATTCAAATATTTTTTAGAAAAGTATGATAAAATATTTGTTAATAAAAGATAAGGTTAATAAAAATTTGAATCAAGATATAATTGAAAAAAATTATTAAATGAGTCTTAGTCGAATCAATAAAAAAGAAATGGAAGATAAAGTTGACATTTAAGTTTATAACTTAGGAGAGGTTATATTAGAAAATATTGTTTCTGAACAAGAATTAATAGAACTCGGTAAGCAGAGCATTGAAAATTTAAACCGAATTTCGGTATAAACGTTTAATATTAATATGTTACAATTTCACCAGCTCTTACTCTTCTTTCAACGCAATTCCAGTTAATTTATGATTTTGAATAATTATACTTTTTTACAGTATTTGGTTTTTCATTTTAGGGTAAACCGATAGAAGTCATAAGTAAAAGCACACCTACTAACATTTCTGAGATATTGAAAGCTTTGGGGATGAACACAGGCAGAAGTCTATCAAGTGACTCGACGGGAGAGTCAGTACCACAGTTAAATTCCATGGACGATACCTATCTTGATGAAAGTGGGGAAGACAAGACTTGGAATCAACCACCATTACTTCCACCAAAATTCCCTACCTGGGGTCAATCTAGTTGGAATGACACTCCTGCTTCCCCGCCCTTCTTTGACAAGTTTGTGTTTTATTTATTGTAGTTAGTTCCTTATAGATGTTGTAGTTATTTTAAGAATGTTTTTATCGATAGGTACAAAAGCAAATTACAAACATATTTTTTAACATACCTATGAATTTGTTTATAAATAATTTTAATGTTATTTATTAACTAAGGAAGAGCAATGCGTGCTCCGCAAGCCAACCCCGTTGGGCTCTTCTATACACATATGTTATGTTTTCTCTACAATAAAGGTTTGGATTAATAATAACTAGTGGACCCGGCAATGCTTCGCTATTGCTATTGCTTGATTTACCTAACCTAAAATTATATTCAGTTTTTGATCCAAATCAGTTGTTGATAAAAATCAGCTGTTGATCAAAATCATCTGTTTTAAGCTTTTCATACGAACAGCTGTTTTTTGTGCCCCTGATAAAATCAAAAGAAATCTTTCTTCTTCTTCCTTAAGATTGACCTTCCATAAGATTAACATTGAAACTTTGAGGGCCACTGGGGCGTATCCCTGTGGACCGATGTAAATTATAATGGGATTCTGCTCATCTACAGGACACTACCTTTCTAACGGTATGCGCGAATTTCTCCTACGATGCACACAAGCTGAGAAGAAAGGACGACAAGTTTTGTGCTTGCCTATCTCTTATATAAAATGCAATGTCCTGACTGATGATCAACGCAGAGCCGATTCTATTAAAGCTAGAGACTTGAAATTTGGAAGGTACATCCGTCCAATAATGTAGAGGCGTACTAAGAAAGGATTTTGCAAAATTTTTAATTTAAAGGGTAGAAAATGCGAAAATTCATCCCTCCCATAAGCAACCATATAACAGATGAAACAGCTGATTCGTATTTATTAATGTGTTATTCTGATTACTATGGTGATAATTCCAAACTCTTTCAAATAAAGTGTGTTGATTTTATAATAATAGGCCTAACCTAAAATTGTGTTAAACCTTTGGTCCAAATAAGCTGTTTTATTTATAATGTGTAACAATAATATAATGTTAAATTGTAATATTAGATGTTTGAATTATTATATTTCATAGGTTTTAAAGGCCTAACCTAAAATTGTATTAAACTTTTGATTCAAATCAGTTGTTTTATTAATTATGTGTAACAATCATTAGGCCTATGTTGAATTACACGGGATACGAATTACAGGCTGTTGAATTACACGGGATATGAATTACAGGCTTTCAAAGTTTCAAATTAAGCAATAGCGAAGCATTGCCGGGTCCACTAGTTAATATATAGATCTCAAAGCTAAGGTGGCAAATAATGTTAAATCTCCAAATCAAATTATTTCGTATATTTTATACCATCAGTTATAATAAACTAATAAAGGTTTAAAAAATCTGCAATATTCAGGTCTACACTAAACAAAACTCTACCTAAAAGTTAGAAACACAAATAATTGTTTCAAAGTTTGAAATCAGGTGTTAATGGAAATATTATAGCAAACAGCTGATTACTACTGTTATTATTATAGTCAATAAACAGATTTAATGGCACTCACAATTTTAAATATGTGTTAAATATTTAGTATACTTTTTTTGTTTTTATGATCAATAGATGCTGCTGTGTTTTTTTAAAAAGCTTATAAAAACCAGCTTGTATTTGAATGTAATGTTCTGTAAAAGCTTCAAAGTAATCGGTGAAGAACTTTTGGAGATTTGAGATTTTGAACAAACATTTTTATTTATATAGATCATGCAAATACAAGAAAAAAAATATATCTGCTGCAATCAGTTAATAAAACGAGCATTGGTTTGAATATTATTAGCAAACTTATTTTTTTCTGTGATATTTGATTGATGCGTAGGGACCGGAAAAATAGCATTTATTTTTTGGAAAAATAGCATTTATTTTCTGAGAAAATAGCATCTATTTTGTAATATATGTGAGTTTCAGGGATTTTAATCATTTAAATAAGGGTATAACATAAAGGGGGTCACAATGTAAATTTTGGACATTTTAGCCTATTTTAAGGGACTTAGCATTTTCATAAAAAAATTATAAACATAGAAATTCAAAGGGAAATGCAGACGTTTCTAATAAATAACATAAAATAATAAATCTTACTTAAAGTCTTTTTCAAGTTTGAATTCAATCTTGTTTAAACTATTCAATTGTAATTTACGATGTTCAAAGTACAAAACATTGAACAGTGTTGGGGAAAGTTGAAGAAGTGATTCACTAAATTTCTAGCCCATGAGTAATAAATACTGAAAGACAATTGCAGACTGTGAAGAAACTAATGTATCATGTTGGTGTATTTGATGTATTATGTTGGTAGTATGTATAATTCATCTATGATTTCTGTGACAAACAAAGACAGAATTTTGGTCTGAGAAGTTGGTAATAGGCTATGCTAGAGCTAGGGAGACATATTACGGTCCCCTGGCTTATCACGTGATATGACGTCACATACAGGAAAAGGACGCTACAAAAGTAAAACCTTTGTTCTCAATCATTCTATAGACTTGATAGAGTACGGACCTGTTGCAGGTGGTCTTGTGAAATGTATTCACAATGTGGTTTTTTAGCGGTAGTTGAGGTTTAATTACCGTTAAACTGTGTTTTAACGAAAGTAGAGACAGTGCCGTGCACTTTTTTATAAGACAACGTAAATTTGTGCGTGATGTAGTACGAGAGAATTAACTTTGAAAGTCTTGAGTAATGATGTGGTGTAACTTGAACACTTTTCACATAAAAATCTTTCAACGAGTGTCGAAGTGAATCAAATACGACGAGGCTAGAGTGCTACAAACTAAAATATAATGGGGTTGTTTGTTTTAAATTAATTTCAAAAGTTTTGTAAGTTTTTCTCTTTTTTAATAATTCAAAAGTGCACTATAAAATAAAGATACGTAAGTAATAATTTTAAGTTTAACTAAGTCTGCATTTGAATATTTTAATAATATAAGTTGTTATAGATTTAAAATGAAATGGTTAATAATTAGTATGTATGCTTGAGTGTATGAGTTTGATAAGTGTGGTAATGATTTGCCAATATAGTTTCTTATTTATTTGTATGTTTTAAAAAACTAAAATGACGCATTAAAATATTAATGCCAACTACTATGCTTTCTTAATTTGAGATTTCTCCTTCCCAGAAGTACTTTATGGTAAATCGAATCTTGTAAATTGGAAAATTAAATTCAGTGTAGTCTATAAGTGATATAAAATGGCGTCAGTCGTTGGTGAAGGTGATACGTTTGGCGGTAAAGGCTTCTATGTGTAGAGACATAGATGCCAAGCTTCCAGAAGAGTCAACTTTGTAGCCAACTAACTGTACGCACAGATGTGATAAATTAATGCGTAACAGAGATTTGATAATCAACTGTGATAGACACAGATCTGAATACAACATAACCTAACTTCAATTTTGGGGTTATGTTTGATTGTTTTTGTTATAATTAAGGGAATAATGTGTTGTAATATTTTGAATTAATAATTAAATAAGTAAGGTATATGGATTGAAGGTAGGATATAATAAATAATTGTTACGCAGCTAAGGTTATTTTTTTTTTATTAAAATCAACTTAGAAAAAACTTGTCAAAATTAATTATTTTATTTTTTATTTTTCTATTAATAAATTTGTTTGTAAACGGCTTGTGTAAGCACAGCACGTTACAATTTTGGTAAAAATAGCATTTATTCTTCTGAATTTTCTACTCATTCATAATTAATATAAAAAGCTTAATTATAAACTAAAAGTTTTTTAAATCATCATCCCACAGAAAATTCAACAATTAGTTAGAAAACTAAGAATTTAGAGAGTTTATAAAACATATATATATACATAAAAGTATTATGTAACGTTCATGCTATAAAATACAGGTCAATAAATACAAAATAATATAAATACAATAAAGAAAATTCTGACTAACTTCACTTAATATCTGAAAGACTGAATTATTAATGTATGCTTCAAATTACTACTTCATGAAATGTGCTTCAAATGAAATAATTGCACCGAGGAACTAAAAACTAAAATCAACTTGAATGCAAGTTGCATTCTTGCAAGGTATTTAAAAGTATGAAAATAAATTGAAATTCGAAGAACCTCACATAGGAACTAAAACCTAAACTAAAATATTTAAAACACAAAATTTACACAAACTAAAACATTACCAAAATTTTCCCTGACTTTCCAGGTTTGTGGCAACCCTGTAAAATAGAATTTTATAGAAAATAAAAAGAAAAAATATAGTTACAAGGACATTTTATTTTTTAAATATAGTCTACACATACAAAAACTGATTTATTTGGAGGTTATACAGGAACCTCAACCTTCAAAAGCAAGAGTTGTAAACAATTCTACTTTTTAAATTTTTTCTCCTGTCCGTATCACGAATGAAAAACTAAGCACAAATAAACTCGCGTCTCGCATAGTCTAGTTGTAGTAGTTGTAGACTTCAGGGAGTGTATGCGTTCAACGGAACAGCGGCCGCTGTTACGTCAGCCGGACACTGCCGAATTCTAGACTTCAGGGAGTGTATGCGCTCAACGGAACAGCGGCCGCTGTTGCGTCAGCCGGACGCTGCCAGTCATTAGAACATTAGCAAGTACACAGTGAATTTAATTATCCGAACAAATTGATTGTCAGAAGTCGCTCAGTCCTAATTAGTTCTGAAAATCGACGCTCTACTGTAACTTCATATAATTAACGTCTAATTGTAAATAAACGGAATTCGAAATCATAGTTCACTGCTCACTAAATATGAAACGAATGATGCTTGGCCGTCGGGACTTTTTTTACTGTCCGCGAGACAAGAAAAGCTTTGAATCCAATATGAAAATTAATTGTTGTCAGGATGTTTAAAGTCGATTGCGATCTGTATACAATCAATTATTATGCAATCAAAAAACTATTTACATGAAATTGTGGATTTCGCGTTTTTTGCAATTAAACATGGGATTTTGCAAAAAAATCGCAAAATGCGATTTTTTCAGGTCCCTATTGATGCGTTATTTTGATGTGTCAATTGTTTGAACATTAGTTAAAAACTTAACAGGTGTACCTTTTATACGAACAAATTTTCCTAATACTGTTTATTGTTTTAATATTAAAATTGGAAGTATTGATAAATGTTAATGAAAACAGAAGGCTTGAGACACTTAAACAGTTTGTCTTTTTTTTTAAAATTGGCAACAGAGTGCTTATGACATTTTAATCATCCGGCAGATCAAACTTTTAATATAAAACCATTTTTTTCGGTTTGTCCTATTATAGCCAATGCAATCGGAATTGTGGTATAAAAAAAGAGATTTAGATTTTTTAAATCATCGAGGCATACAAAAAATGTTTTTTCTAGGAACTATTATTTAAAAAAGTACTTAATATATGATTATGAATACTAAATATTTGTTAAAAGTTTGTTTTATTAGGAAACATTGTTTGTGAAATACTAATGTATATTTGTGTACAGATATGGTGATCCTTTAGACTACGATGAAGCCGATTCATTAGTTTTAGCAGAAGAAGACACCGACTTGAGGACTTTGTCTTTACCTCATGGACCACATGGAGATATTGATCATAGAAACCTCATCAGTCTGACTGGATCTCCTAAAAGTGAAACACCTTGGACTCAGACTAAAGACACTGATTATAGGTAAAGACTTGCTTATTAGTATTGCTTGGAATTAGTATTGTTCAATGTTGAATTAGTGAAAAGAGCTTTAGATATTCATATTCATTGTAACTTTAGGTATTTGATCCAAGTGACATTGTATACCTCAAATTTCTCTGAATCTCTTGAAGAAAATGTTTTAGATTTGATGATTAGGATTTCAACTTCTATGTTCTGTGTTTGAAGTGTCTCTTGTTATATAAGATGCAGCATAGCAAATTTATTTACCTAATCTTATTTGTTATAACATCAAAAATAAAAATAATATGTAAGAATAAGTCTTTGTTAAAGATTAGTTTTAATTCATTTGAGAAAATAATGATTCTTCAGATTCTTGTGAAATAAATTATATCTCAAGACAACCCCCGTCAATTTTATTACAGCATTCTTTTCTTTGTGGCTGATTAATAAATTAAAAAACATAAGTTAGAAAGCAAGATTGAATAAATTCTTATAATGTGAATTTAACAGCTTTATGTAGAAAATGTATTAATCTAAAGTGTATTTTGATTGTATAATTTATATTGTGTAACATGTACCTGTTTATTATGTTTGAAAGGAGGATGGCATTATCTACAAAGGCAGTTGTGCCCGAAGATAATGTAGAAAGTGTTGACATGGAAATGAGTTCGGAAGAAGAAATGGATAGTTCTGTTCCCGAAACCACAAAAGCCTCAACATCAGTGTCATTTTCTTTATCAACAAGTACTGCAAAAGCTCTTCCTGAATCTCCACTTATTGAGAAAGAAGAACCTAAAACAGCTGTTCTTCCTCGACTGGATGATTCGACTCCTCCTCCTCAAATTGCAGTGTTAGAACCTCCCCCATTACCTAGTGTTGATATATTTCCAGATATTGTAAATGCTGGTGATAACTCTAAAGAGAAGGATCCTCCAGAAGAAACCTTAACTTCTTTAATCAAGGAAAGTGAAGTAACTCTGCCAGTAATTCAAACACAACCTCAGCCACCTTTACCTCAGACCCCTAGGTTTGTTGGTCCACCAAGAGCAAGGCTTCCGATGAATAGGCCACGTTTTCCACAATGGCGAGGGAATATGAGAGGACAACACATACTACCTCCTCCGCCACCCCCGCCACCACCTCCTCCACCAAATATGAGAGGATCTTTTGGTAGTCAAAGATTTAGGCCGCCTTTTGATAATCAAGCTTTTAGAGGAAGACCTCAATTCAGAGGTCAGCGTTGGCCTCAACGGTTTAGTAGCTGGTAAGTAGGGTTTGTAACATGTAATAATATCTTGTATTATAGAAGAAATAAAGTATTACTTTATAGCTAATAAAGTCTTTTAAAAAATATAAGTCCATTTTATAAAGTGAAAGTTTGAAACCTTTACATTTTTAGGGTTTTCCAAAGAATTTCAATAAGGTGTTTAAATTCCTTCGTAAATTTTAACAAAATTATATTAAAGGTTTAGACAATTTGTGTTGATCCATCTCAAGAAATTTGCATCCTATTTTTCTATCGCTTTATAATGAAGTTTGGATACTGCTTTGCTAGTAGGATAGAGATCCATTAAGTAAATTTTTTATTGAAATGTGGGATATGTTTGATTTTCTTCCTAGAAAACAACATCTACAATCAATCACCTGTTTCAAAGCTGAATATTTTTTGGAATGTAAAACATTCTATTAGATATGCCATGTGTTTGAAAATTAGATGAAATTGTATCCAATAGGAATGAGATCTTAGTTTACCAAAGTTGATACATTCATGTTCAAGCTTGAACTGTGTTAAATTAAAGTTTAGCTCAGGGTCATTTAACTACAGATATAAAATTTTAAATTAAAACATAATATGCTTCAAAAGTAGCAAATACTCTAAATCATCCTTTGTTTCATAATATTTAATTTTCCTTATTATTTGTGATTGACATACATTTAGATTGTGCCAGTTCAAACTTGAATCAGAGTTTATACATCTATTAAATAAGCAATTAAAAACTTGTCCCTTCAAACATGACTTTTGGTTAATTATAATTTACTTTTCATGCCTTCTATTGAGTTATTTGTGGTATGTTTCTAGTCATTAAATACATTTTAGCTCTGCCATATTTGAAGGTTTATGGGATATAGTATGGTATCATAAAAATTGCATAAATAAGTTGCACATCATTTGTTTATTAAATCTGATAGAGAATCTTAGAGAATACAAATTGTTCTGAAGATGTCGCTATTTTTTAATTAATATGTCGTACATGTTGAACACTTTGCAATTACGTTACATAGATATGTAAAAAAGTACCCTCGAGTTTAATTTTGTATGGCCAATCAAAACAAAATGGCAAAATAACAAAATAATGGTACATTTTCATGAAAATGTGTAAAGCTCATTAAAAAAAGTAACAGTAATAAATTATTAATGATTCAAATTGATTTCCATCAATAGCTGATAGCAACAAAACAAAAAAGAGTCATAAGGGATTTTTTTTTAAATTGCTGCTATCAACAGTAGTTCCTCTTTAATCAGCCTCACTAATTCACCATCTGTTGCTATAGGGTGAGAACAAACTTTTTATTTCAAAAACTCTATAGAAAATAATCACTAACAGATTATTCTGGCAATCTTGGAAGCCAGTCCATAAAGTTGCTGCAACAAGCTAAGGTTGGGAAGATTTCGATCTAAAAATCACTTCGGCCACATTAGCATAATTAGAAGGAGCTCCATCCTGCTAGAAAAAAATGCCCCTCTTAGTAAGATAACGAACTATGTAATCAGTTAATATTGATGCAGGAAGCCCTATTCTCCAGTTATGGTCTTGATAGGATATATGTCATGAAAGCCCAAACCCTCTTGATGAAGACCCTTTGATTTCAATTCCTCTTCGTGTAGGACATTTAGATTTTGTGAGTTATTATCATTACAATTTTGTCTGTTTCGGATCTTGTTCCTTAAAATGTAGCTTCATCTGACAATACAATTCCTTCATACCATCTTTGTCGAACTTTTCAGTTAACTTCCAAACGAAATTCCACTCGTTTGTCTGTACCATCTTCCAGAAGTCCATACAAAAATGTATTTTATAATCTTTTGTTGTTTTTCTTGGCATACACCTTTGAACTCATGACTTATGGAACTTTTTAAGTGAGTTATGCCTATTTGGCAATGGCAATAAAGTAGCTCATGCAAGCTCCCCATTTTCTGTATTAGAAAATCTATGGTATTTCTTTGTAATTGATCCAGTTTCTAGTTGCATAATTTTCCATTTATGAATAAATTTTCCTGGCGGAGGAACCACTCGTGAGCAGGTTTTTTGAAAACACCTTATCACTTCATATTCATTTTCAAAAGCAATAGCCCAAGAACAACATTTTACTTTTTGTTCATTTGAAAATTTCATTATTTCGAGGTTAAGTGCACATAAACTGACACAATTACCAAATTGTTTAGATGCTGTATGTTTATAAAACAACATTTATCGAGATTCAACAGGATGGCAATGCACATATTAATTGCATTGCATTGTGGGAGTATATGATTCTATCCAGAAGATCAATGTTCTTTTTGTTATTTTGTTTTGATTGGCCATACAAATTTAACTTGGGTATTTGTTTACATATCTATGTAACACAATTGTAAAGTGTTAAATTTATAGTGTTTCATAAGTCTGGCATATGAATTTTTAAAATAGCAACTTCTTTGTGTGACACAACGTAAATTCTCTTACTTAAAATATAGCTATATTCAAAAGTTTTTGTGCTGATTTGACATACGTAAGAATTTATATTTTAAGTTAAGCAATCATTGTCTTAAATGGCACAAATTTCTCTAATTTTAATAAATACCCCAAAAACTTAATGTATTTCATTTCCTTGCAACACATGTTGTGTCTTGTGGTCAACTATCAACGCAAACTCCATGCAAAACTTCACTGTATCAATTTTAAAACAGTGAAATATAAAATTGGTCCATATAAAACTTCACGGAACATATTTTTATTTTATAGTCTAGATGGAAAACCCTAATCACAGAAAAGTTCAATCAAACATCAATAGTTAAAACATTTTGATTGTAATTAAAACAAATTATTACAAGTTTAACTGTGCTATTTGTAAAGATGATTTCAAAAAAATCATATCGGATTTTGTATAGAGATGTAATTACTTTGTGAAAGAAGGATTGTGATATAAAATACAAGTTTGTGATTTAATTATATAACTGTCAGGATTTTAAACTCATCAATGATGTGAAAATTGTTGTATATATCATAAAATCAGCATCAATTTCAATTGTGTGGATTTGTGTTTTTATTAATCAGAATTATTTATAACTATTTGATTCAATAATTCTTCTTAATTTCATTGTTTTGGGTTTTGTTAAGTAAATTTTTAAAGGAAACATAAAATTAGAGGTTCAGTGGCCATCATATGGTTATAAAAATGAGGTAATAAACACCAGATTGATATTAAACCTTATAGTATACAAATTTATAAAAATAATGCCTGTAACTAAAAATTTTAATTTTTAATCAGAAAACATTTAGTCAACATTATGAAAACCATTATTAACTTACAGTTTGAAGTTTTGTTTTACAATTTGTTACCTTTAATTCATCAATATTTTAGTATGAGTAGGTAAAATCTGATTCCTGCTTTCTAAAACTTGTAAGAATTAATTTTTAATTGACACTAAACATGGGGTTTAATTAATTTCATGATCGGAATCATTAAGTTTGGCATAGATTCAAATCTTACGTGTACGATTTTTAAAGTTTGTACATTCATACACCTAAAAAAACAAGCTGGAAGCTAAAAGTTTACTAGGCAGATCAATAAAAATGGTCTTATATGTTGTAGGATTTTCTACAATAGAACAAAGATAGAATTTAAAAAAATGTTAAAGTCCTTTGTATGTTTCCATAGTGTTTGATACTATAAGAGCCCTACTAGTAACCTTATTTATGTAGCAATAACATTGGCAGATGATTTTATAATATAACTAGCTGCCCCGTACGGCGTTGCCCGTGGTGGTTGGTATTTTCAGTCTTTTTAACGTAATTGTATTCTTTTTAAGTGTTCAGTCAGTGAGTGGTATTTGGCTTTTATATATATAGATCTTAAATAATAAAAGCACTATTGTCATAATAATAAAAGATCTGAAATTATGATTTTAGTAACTTTGATCCCCCCAAACCCCTCCTAAAATTTCGAAATTTTTCATACCCTTTCTTAGTGAGCACCTATGGCTCTATAGGAAGTTACATACCAAATTTCATTCCAATCAGTTCGGTAGTTTTGAAGAAATCATGATTTAATAACTTTGATCCCCCAAACCCCCCTAAAATTTTAATTTTTTGAAACCCTTTCTTAGCGAGCGCCTATAGCCCTAGCGGAAGCTACATACCGAATTTCATTCCAATCTCTTCGGTAATTTTGGAGAAAGCGTGATTTAGTCATTTTTACCCCCCAACCCCCC
>JAGFPH010000144.1:597271-642757 GCA_018207615.1 Philaenus spumarius
CCCGTCTGGTCCCCCGAAATCGATGAAAACGTAAAATACCATAAAAGTACCTGATTCAAATCCACGTGGAGATTTTACCGTGCGTGCATTTTCGGGTCTCCGGAATTGGATGCCAACTCTCAAAGCGAAGCAGTCTATAATTCACCGTCGCAAAGTCGTAGTGAAAACTTGGAAAGAGCAGTTCATAATCCAAAATTGAGGTTCAAAGCAGAATGAAGCAGCACATGAGCTGGTGCAACAAATAATAAGGTGCAAACAAATTCTTCTAATATATTTCGTACACACAGCAGCTATACAGCGCCTTCATGAGTAGACAAATTTGCAAAATAGTTGGTTAAAGTCGTAAAACGTAAAGTTAATTTTGGAAATTTGCTCAACTCACATCAACGGTTTAGGATCGAATTATTTTCCTATTCATTCAATAAGCACCATGATTAATATTATTTACTGACCAGTTGACCATAATCTTTTGTGGTAGACAAAATAAAAACATCATCTTCAGCGGGTAATAATTGTTGTGATTGAATTATTTTATTTTCTCGATGACCGTAATAATACTGTGTTTGTAGACTCTAAATGAAATTGGTGATTGAACTGGAAAGAAATTGGAAGTTTGTTTATTGAAAATAGTTAAAGTTAATGTAACATACTATAAAATCGTCTGCTGAAATATTGTTACTTTTCAAGGGCACATGTAGTCTCAAAACTGATAAATAATTAACAATGTATTTTCAAATTCTGTTGTAAAAAATACATTAAACATAAAATTTAGCAATTCTAATAAACAGTCGCTCTCTACTAATTGTAATTTGAATAATTCTCATATCATTATAGGCGAGTGGAATAATTTTGAAAAATTGAAGAGGATCAGTTCGGACACTCCCAAAAAGTAAAAATCCTTTACGTATGTTATTAAATAAACTCCAGACTTCAATAACTTAACATGTTCTTGGTTTGGAAATTTCAACTGAACTCATCTAGCCCAACTGTATATAATTAGATCCAATTTAGATTTTTGGCAAATATGGTCAGTTAACAGATCATTTATAACCCAAGATTTGTTCTGGGTCATATTTTATATGTGTGTTTAGATTGAGATTTTTTAGCAAGTTCGTTTTAATTTTTCTTTGACAAGCTAAGGATAGGTTTTGTTTTTACAAATTAGACCCTTTGGTTTTAGTTTTTTAAATTGTTGGTCCACTAAATTTTATATTGCACTTTGAAATTTCACCAATAACATTTACATACTTTTTTGTACTTTTTTTGTAAAATTAATAAAAATCCTTTTGAATTGTATAGACAGATTGAATGATCTCAAAACCCCGTTTAATTTTAAGAATCAAACTTGTATATAGTTGAATAATTATTTTCACATTCTTTAATTAATTTGTTTTGTGTAATGTTTTGAAAAATAGAGATTTAGTATTGTCTGTTTAGTATTTACTCATGTTTAGTCCTCATTTTCAATTTATGGAAATGACTTGTTTTCCAGCTTGTTGATATTGAGGATGTTACTGTTTACAAATTATTTCATTCAACAACCTTATACTGTACAGCAAATGTTGTTTAATTGTGAATAATTGTATAGGCTAAATTGTACTGTCTTGTATTTTTTCAATGAGTTCCTGCAAAATGTATTCATAATTTGGTACTTATAATTCAAATTTAATTTAGTGAAATAGATTATGAATAAGAAATATTTGTGAGGAATTTTGCTTTTTTTCTAATACTTTATAGGCATTTGTGTTGTAATTTGGTTTGTCTTTATTTCCATGCAAGTGTTTTGTGTATGTATTTTTACTACTCACACACACAGAATAGATATATCAGTACCACCGAAATGTAATTCAAATATTTAAATGTACAATAAGTTTGTGCACATCAAATTAGATCATGTTCATCTGGGTCACACAGCATATTTATTATATTTGAATGCTTTGGGAGGAAAAGAAAAATAAGTTGTATATTATTTGTATACAAAATCCATTACCATGGATATTGTACTATTTGGACGTTGTACATTACCGCCAACTTAACTTCACACACAGGAAATATGTAGCTAAGTTGTGATCTTAATTTGGTGTAATAATAGACTATTTAAATTTAATATTCTTAGCAATTAAGAGGTATAGTTAACTTCTCTTCACAAATAGGCAGTTTTATACTTTCATCAATATTTTGATTTACTTTCTTTTCTTTACGTATTTGTGTTCAAATAGGGTATCGTGTTGCATAATTTCAGCTAGTGTAGAGTTATAATAATTATTAGTTTTCTTATTATGTTACTAATAAATAGGCTAACTAATGTACATTCTCAAATATAAAGTCTGTTGTTTATTTTAATGTCTACAACATTTTGCCTGAATAATGTATTGTGGAATTAAATCTTGACCAAATAATTTTGGTTTGTTTTTGAGTCCACAGTTAATTGTCTAGCTCAGTTGTGTTTTGTTCTTAATTTAGCCTTTAATTTAAATAGTTTTTTAATCATTTTGCTGGTTTTATTTTTAAGCTTTGAACACATAATGTTACGTTTATTCAGCTCATCCTCAAGAATTAAATAACGCAACTTTATTGACTCTTTGTAATGAAAAGATTTTTGTTTAAACTTGAATTTAATAATTATTTTTAATAAGCAGCTACTTAAACGAGAATAGGTTTGCTAAAAAGGAAACTATTCCATTCAGCGTGTACAACACAATAACAAAAGCAATGGTTGCATAGTCTTTCTTTAGGTACTCATTGTAATTAAATTCAGGACTTTTCATAAACATGGAAAAGTTTAACTGAGAATTATTTAGTAATTTATAGATGACAACAAGTCTGAAGTTATTTATCTATTTATTTTTTGTGCTTTGAGCTGGTATTTTAAGGAAAACGCCATAGTGTTATTATTACAAATTGGGATTAGTTCCAATTGAACTTCCTTAAGTTTTCTTTAAACTAAAAGTAATTTACCAGAGTTTTGCAGGAAAAAAATGTAGGTCAAGTTTAGTTTTTGGATTTATAAAAGCATAAACAAAATGCATTGGACATTTTTATTTCAATGTATTAGTTTAAGATGATTTGATGTCATAGTTAGCAATTCTAAACAATACCTTGAATTAAAAACATGTTGTATAAAATGGTTACATTCTTTGTGGTGAATGTATGTGAATTTGGAATATTCTAATAGTCTGCTCTTAACACACCTGTCTCATTCATGAGCATCTATAAATTATAACTAAGTTAATTTTTCTGATTCTAACTCCTTGGACAAACTTTACCCACAAGTGCAACAGATTTAGTCAGTCTTTGGTTCATTAGTTTGATTGGATAAATGAGTCAGAGTTATCATGATATAAAAACTAGGAGAATAATAAAATGTCTACTATGGCAGGAAATTAAACTGGAAAGATGTCATAAGGCATTTTTTAAAGACAAAAGTGGTGCATATGGTTATTTACAACATCCTCATGGATATGAGGGTTCATTGATATTATTTATGCAGTGGCTGTGGCGTATGTATAATATTGGAGTAATCTTGGAGAAAATATAAATTGAAAATAAGGTTACAGTTTGGGACAGTTTATAGTACAGTTGGTAATGAGTTTGTATAACTTACTAGGGGCTCTGCCCCTGGACGCTTCGCGTCCCAACCCCGCCTCGGCCTTCGGCCTCAGATGGCTGCTTCGCTTCGCTCGCAGTTGGAAAATTCACTAAAGAATCTTGTTAATCTTTGGCTCGTTTGTACAAAGGTGACCGAGCACAAATCAGCTGTTTTATTTGGCAGCTGACTCAAACTCATTAAACATTATCTCCATAAGATTAACATGGAAAATTTGAAGGATTGTTTGGCGGAGCTCCTTCTTAGGTTAATAGCGGCTAAAGGGATGATTGGATTTTGAATCTGACGGAAAATCCCCTCTTTGAAATTTAATTTTCTACAACTTTTGTATTTAACATTTTTTGCTATCTCTTACCGTTTTCTTACTAGATGTGCTTAAAGTGAGAAATTGAAAAAAATCTTTCCCACCCAAAAGGTGCTCCTAAAATTAAAAAATGTGAAATTCCGGCAATTTTCCCAAAAGTTTCTCGTCGAGAGGTTTAATTCAAGTATGAGGTCGAGGGGGGTACGATTACGGGAAGTGCCTAATAATTAATGTCAGTGAATCAGTGAAACCGGCTAGCTTTAAAAATGTTGGGCGGAGCTTCCCTTCTCGGATGAATAGTGGCTAAATGGATGATTGGATCTTAAATCTGATGAAAAATCGTTAGTCTGAAATTAAATTTTCTACAACTTTTATATTTAACAATTTTTGCTATCTCTTATCGTTTTCTTACAAAACGCGCTCAAAGTGAAAAAATTTTAAAAATCTTTCCCGCCCAAAAGGTGCTTGCAAAATTAAAAAATGTTAACTTCTGGCAATTTTCCCAAAAGTTTCTCGTCGAGAGCTTTAATTCAAGTATAAGGTTGAGGGGCGTCTGATTACGGGAAGTGCCTAATAATTAATGTCAATGAATCAGTGTTACCGTCTAGCTTTATATAAGTAGATTACAGTTTAATAACCTCAAAATAAATGTTTTCCATAAAGCTCTTTGATAAAACTTATATTCTTGCTATGCAAATCTTTCTCTGAAGGGCAGAAAAGGAAAAAGGATTATTCACTTTTTGGTTAATATATACATATTTATAGTTGAATATATAACAGTTGCATAACACTTTGAAGGCTATATTGTGTCGACCAGACCTATTTTCAATCTCGGCCCAAAGTTTTTCGTACTACTTATAATTATGTTTTTCATTAGACTGGCATTAACAGAGAACTCATTCCTCATTCCTAGTAGAATCCAATTTGTTTGCCGTGTAGAATATCTATAAATTAGGTCAAATCAAAAAGTTCCAGAGTTATCTACATTATAGGGCAACTAGTTGTACAAGTTGGCACTGTTTTGAACGTAATCTGTCCAGTAATCAACTGTTTGTTGATCGTTATAACAGTTCATTAAGGAGCTGACAGTTTGTGAAAGCATTTTTGTATGTTGAGGAATTTTGTGAATGAGTTTGATTGAAAAGCAACTTGTTAGCATCAAGTTCTTTGTGAAGTTGGATAAACTGATCAGAGAAAATTTGTGCGTATTGCAAATTGGTTAAGTGCGTGAAGTTTTTAATCAGTCAATGTGCCATGAATGGTGTAGTGGGTTTAATGAAGACTGGCAATTAGTCGGAAACAAAAATAGTTTTTGGACGACTGACAAGTTTCATATTGCACAAGTGAACGAACTTGTACTGGTCAAATTGTTGATTAATAGTCCTAGAAATGACTGAAGCGTGCTAAATTTTATTCAGATTGTGCCAAGAGTTATTAACAAACTCGGAATGAATGTTTGTTTCCTATCCCATGGCAGAGGATCAGAAATAACACCGGGATGAAGTCCGAGGTGGTTTTGTTGAGAAAGCAACCATTGATGACACATTCCTTAAGAACATCGTAAGAGGTGACAAGGCATGGTTTATGATGGACCATGTTAACCGACTTATGGTCATGATGGAGAAACCATGATGGAGAAAGGTTCTCGAAAGCATGTCAGTCAAGGTCATTTTTACTGTTTCTTTGTTGACCATGGTTTCCTTCCACGAGGTAAAACAATCCATCATTTTTTATTTGGAGATGATGGCTTGAAAAGTGTAAGAAGGAAGAGTCTGAACTTAGGATGTGTTTAACCACAACAATGCTTCTGCTTATATAATACTTCATGTTGCGAGTTTTAAACAAAGTTGTATGGCCGTTCTTCCTCATTCCTCGCTTTCGTCTGATTTATTCATAATGCTCAAGTACACCTTTTAGGAATGAAAATCTCACACAATTCTGGAGGAAAAAAAAAGTATTGCGTAGGATGCCTACCATCTGCTATAAAATAGCAGTGAAATCATCATTTTGAGATGTATGGATTAGGTTAAATAAGTTGTAATATTCCATAATAATGTATAAAAAATCTGTCCTGGAACTTTTTGATCAGACCTTGTATATTAATAAAAATGTACATGAGCAATTAAGGGTAAATACACACTGTGAGCGTGATGGAGCGGAGCGCAGCGTAGCTCAGTGTAAAGGATTTGGGAGAGAGCGGATGGTGTTTCATACTGCCACCGCAGCGCATTCTTCAGCATTCGAAGTCAAAGCTCCCTCTGAAGATTTTGCTAAGTGAAAACTGTTATTTAAAGTGGATGTTGTGGCAAAGAATTACGATTTTTTATTTTCTCACTATAGTAGAGAAAAAAAATAGTATAGTAAAGTGCGAGTGATCGCCAAAAAATCAATGTTGAGATTTTTGTGGAAATATCCGTTTTGGGACCCTCTGAGTCCAACTAAGTGGGTTTTACAAAAAGTCTGTCTGTATGTACAAAGCTAGAGAGAAAACTATTCGATCGATTTCGAACAAATTTGCACCAAACATGTCAATAAAATTAGGCCTGTATAAATGCACGAAAATAAATCCTGAAAAATGTTGAAAAACAACCCCCTTTTTGACTTCATAGAATAAACTTAGAACACAAAATCTCACAACTAATACGTTTATTAACTCAAACGTGTTTCAACGACAAACGCCCCTTTTTGCCCAAAAAATCTGTAATTTTTTGTTGATTTTGATCACAAATACACTGACCTTCAGACCAACATGAAGGTGTTAAAAGTTTTGTGACAAGAGCACATACATGAGTGTTATTGAAGAATATGAAATTTACAAGGCAATGAAAATGGAACCCCAGAATGTTTTAAATGACAAGTTGACTTAGTGCCAACTCGATATACGACAATACTTTTAAATTATCTAATAATTTCACGATTGGAGGGAGGAGCAATGTCCACTGATTTAGGACTTCGCATCAGTCAGTTATAACTCAGTACCCGTGCGGGCAACTACAAACTAAATGTTGTTTTTTGTGTATGTGTTGTAACAATTTTATAATGTTTGATGACTTCATGTGATTGATTTTTTACACCAGATGATGGACGATTAAATACGTCCGAAACTGCGGTATTGTTTACATACTAGTGGATCACTTGACGGAAAAACAGGTAATATTGCATTAACCTTGTATTAATAATAATAACTGATTTTTGGGTATTTTTTGCCAAAAAGGGTGTTGTTTAAAAAAATTATCAAAACCTTTTTTCATGCATTTATACAGGTCTAATTGACATGTTTGGTGCAAATTTGTTTGAAATCGATTGAATAGTTTTCTCTCTAGTTAATAGTAATAATATTTATTAGTTGCTCCTACTTTAATACAATTACAAGTCACAGTGACTCTGTTTAATAATTTAAATATGTTTGTAAGAAATTATGTGAAAGTTTCTGGTACCGTTATTTTTACTCGTATTCTGCCTACTCTATATTGCAAATAATAAAATTGTAGGTAGTGCTACGTCGTTAATAAAATAAAACTTACTTGTAGTACCCAAAGCTTTTGCTACTTCACCCACAGTTTCTCAATTGCACCTCGATTGTAGTGAAGTTTGTGTTTCGCCATCCACAACGGTGCCCTCGCATACACATCTGTTATCAATCATTCAAAATCCATGTATGAGGCTATGGCGATCCGCTGCGCTACGCTTTCAGTGTGTATTGCCCCGTTAACAAAAATGGTTTTGATTTATCCGCTTGCAGTGTGTTTTTACCCTAATTTTACCAAACAAATGTAAAGTGTGATCCTCCCATAAAAGTGTGTTTGTCTTCAATCAAAACGTTGTGTAGTAATCTGACTTTTAATCGCAAATAAGATTCAAGATTCTCATGATATATAACACAAATTTAATAATTTTCTAGTAACCTTTCTCAAATATAAATGAATCGGTTGTATCTTTTTTTCTTATATTATATGGAACTTGTTATTATATTCTGGATATTATAATAACAAAATTATTAAAATGGTTTCTAGGCATTCAAGTCATGATTCTATTTTTCACTGCTAAATATTGTATGAGCATATCCTGACAATAAGTTCGGTTAGGCTATTCAAGAAAATATGAATATATTTAAAAACTTTTAACTCTTTTACATGACTTTTATTGTTCTTGCTTTTGACTTTTTTCTGTGTAGTACCTGTCATTATAAAGGCAGGTGGGACATAATTTGTTGATTCCTTTTAAAATTGAATTATACTACCCTTACAAACTTCAGTTAATAGTTTTTTGAGTTTGGTAAACTTTCAACCCAGCCAGTTCAAAGTAATCCTTAGATATGATTTCTCAAAAGTTTTTTTACTTTCTCCACCCTATACGTAGTATATGGAGAAATTATTGTTTTCGTAAAAATGTTCGAATTTGAATTTTCAGTTGAATTATCTGTTTTGGTGCTCCCAGAACCCCAAAAAATTGTTTAGTGCAATTATCTGTGTTGGTGCTCCCTGAACCCAAAAATATTTTTAGTGGAATTTTTTGTTTTGGTGCTCCCTGAACCCAAAAAAGTGTTTTTAGAGTGGTGTCTGTCTGTCTGTCTGTCTGTCTGTATGTATACACGACCAGAGAGGACACTATTGGTCCGATTTTCATGAAATTTGGTATGTAGGTACTAAACCCTAATATCTCCAGGCGTTTTTTTCATTTTTTGGAATTTATAATTTTTAAGGGTAATTTATCCCTAAAAACCCATAAAAAAACGACAAAAATGCAAATTTCTCAAAAACGGCTCTTAAAGATTTTGATCAAATTCTCAGTATTTATAGTGCTTAAGATGCCAAACAAAATGACACCACCCGCTTTTATCAAAACTTCGGCGTTTTATAATTATAGAGAAATGTTTACAAATAAACAAGTTTGTGTTGTCAATCTAGCATCGCGGCAGCGGCCGCACGGGGTAGCGAGCACGGCCAGTAATTCAAAGGTCGCGCGATCGAATCCAATAGTTTTTTTATACGATTGACATAGGTAGAATATTATATATTTTTTTTTGTTCTAAAAAGTAGTAAATAAAATGATTAAAAACAATATTATTTTGACTACAGTAAGTTGGGAGAAAGTTTGTGTCAGTTAACTGATACCGTTTATTTTTGTTGCAATGCCATATCTCCCTTAATTCTTCATCAAAATTTTAAAGCTTATGTGCCCCGCTATTGACGAAAAATAGCTTAAATTTTAAAAACTTTCATATGAAAGTTCATAATTATGATTCCTAATGAAAGGCGCCATCTATTAACAATCTGTTTAACTAACATGACAGCTGTTAGATTGTTTACATTCTACATGCACGTGTAATCTATCATGCAAATCAATCAAATTAAATAAATTGTTATAAACTGTTATTTATAAACCAACGTAATTGACTGTACTAAATAAACATATTAAATCAGGTAAATACTCATAACTTGCGAAAAATTCGTACGGGTCGGCAAGTTATTATAATTTTTGTTTCCGTTTACATCAATACTTTGTCCCTATAGGACTTATGAAGGGCGGAGGTTAGAGTATCAAGGAAAAAGGCCAATGCTAATCACAGTAAAAAATCTATGAAGCCAGAACCCACTGTTTTGAAGAGACTCGATCTCATTAAGTCATCATTACTTTCCACATGAAAATCTCTTTGTGTGAGCTAATTACTGTACTGAATGAAAGGTTATGAAGAGGTGTTGTTTATGGCATTGGGAAGAATAAAGAAAATACATTTTTGACAAATTTCTTATTCTTGTTGATTAATAAAATTCACTGAAATATTCAAAATAGTCATCTATTTTAAATTAAGCCTTGTATAACCGTGGAAGAAGTCTACAAGTAAAAATACTGGTTTGTTTAAACGCTGTGAATAACGTTGAAACTGAACTATATGCTTTAAGGACATTGAAGTGTGCCTTGGATTTAGAAGTTTAGTTTGATGTCTGTGACTTGTCTATAGTAGTATAGAATTTGCCTTTATTACCATAAAATTATTATGCATTGTCCTCCAATAATCATAATACATTGTGATCAATGTTGCATTTTATATTGTTCCTTAAACACCTTTGGCACCAAACATGCACATAGCATATCTGGTCCACAAACACAATTCTGTGTAGAAGCCAATATTAAATTTGTGGGAAATTATCTAATGAATTCTGTACCGTTGACTAATTCATTGCATGTTCTCTTAACATCAAACATTTTATGGTCAATTTTCGCCGGTTTCTACTTTGCGTTTAAGAAATAAACTTTCATATGCCATGTTGTTTCCACTAACATTATAACCAATGAGTACTACACTTAAGTGGTGAAAATGGAACCAGTGTATTGCAGGTATGCACAACTTTTTGAGAAAATTGTTATAAATAAAACTTATTTCCTGGATATCTTTTTTACGAGGGCTGTTTGGTAAGTAACTTCGTTTGTTCAGTGCGTGGAAAGTGGAGAGGGTAGTGCTGCCATTCTTGCGCCAGTGCACACGGCAGGTCAGTCGGTATCCAGTCGTGGTAGAGTGAAGGTCGTCCGAGCGATAGTTGATTTTCGGTCACTTGCCAAAATTTGTGCTACAATGAAAATCCCGTGAAGTGAGAGCTGTCATTCGATTTTTCACTGCTAAAAAATATTCGGCAGCAGCAATTCATTGAGAAATTTGTGCTGTGTATGGCCCAAAGATAATGAGTGAAGGAGTTGTTGGGGACTGGGTACGCTCGTTTAAAAATGGCCTGCCAAATGTCCATGACGAAGAAAGAAGTGGCAGACCATCTGTGGTCACTGATGAACTGGTTGAGAAAATCAACGCAAAAATTTGTGACAACCGACATTTTACCATCTCAGAACTTTTGGAAGAATATCCACAAATTTCCAGGACTGTTTTGTAAGAGATAGTGGACAAGTTAGGCTACCGAAAGTTTTGTGCTCGATAGGTCCCGAAAATTCTTTCAGAGGACTACAAAACTCAACGCATGACCTTGGCTCTGGACTTACTGGACTACCAAGAAGGAGATGAAACTTGGATCAAGTACTTGAATCCTGAGACTAAACAACAGTCGGAGGTGTGGGGTCACACGGCATCGCCACAGAAACCAACGAAACCCCGGCAAGATTTTTCCGGCAGATAGCTTATGGCAACGGTGTTTTGGGACTCACAAGGGGTGCTGCTGGTTGAATTCATGGAACGTGGTGTGACAATGCAGATTTGTACACTGCAACACTGAAAAACCTACAACGGGCAATCCAAAACAAACTCCGTGGTCTTCTTTCATCTGGCGCCATTTTCCTGTACGACAACGCTTGTCCTCACGCTGCACAAAAAACCAAAGACCTTCTGGGCCAGTTCAAATGGGATGTTTTTAGACATCCACCATACAGCCCACATTTGGCTCCCAGCGACTTCCACCTCTTTATGCATATGAAGAAAGCTTGGCTCTCAGCGATTTGAGGATGAAGAAGAGCTCAAAGATGCGACCACCGGATGGCTCAAGGCACGGGCGGGAGATTTTTTTGTAGAAGGAATTTCAAAGTTAGTTAATAGGTATGATAAGTGCTTAAATGTTAATGGAAACTATGTTGAAAGTAAAGAAAAGTCTTAGTTTTAAGATGTATATAATACAAATTTTGTATCTACTTCTGTGTTTTATTTATTAAAAAAACGGTGTTTACTTTCTGTACAGCCCTCGTACATCGTGGTCCAACACCTTAAGAAAATAGACAAATAATATTATGAATATGGTCCAAAAGTTTGGCTTAAAAATATTGCTTTCAATCATCATCTTTCATTTATTTATTACAGAAGGTTACTAGTTTTGAACAAAATGTGTGTAGAAATATATTTTTTTCATTAAAATCTCTTGGCATAATAATAGTCATAAGTAAAAATAAGGCTATATTAAACTATTAATATAAATAAAGAATTACTAAATTTGTGCTGATAAATTGAAAAATGAGGAGCTTAATGCTTAACATCTGGATCTCAAAAACTTGAAGTTGGAGTAAAATTGTAACATTGAAAAAAAGAAACGAAAATCAGGAAACAAAAGATAAATAAAATGAGATTATGCAATAAAGGATCACAGGTTTTATCTTACATTCGTTAATGGGAAGCCATAAAGTCAACACCATGTTGCCTATATGTCTGTTGTTTCAAGAACTCTGTACTACTATGCTTTTCATAACTGAAATTACCATAATAGGTGAGTAAATAAAACAAATATTTTCAAATTAAGTTGATAACAAGTACACAAACAAAATGTTTCTTGATTACTGAATAGAGATGTCCTTGACAATAAACTTGAAACAAAGTAATTTTAAATAATCTGTTAGAAATTGAGATGGTAATCAATGTTTGCTTACAATATGTTTCAGATAGAGAAAGTCGATTCTACATGGCCATGTAACTCATAGAAGTCTGATTCAAATTTAAGTGTATAATTTTATGTATTTACTATCAACTTCTTTACTGTTAAAATCCATGTTGGTGAGACGTGTTTCCAGTTTATTAGTGTTTTTTTTTTACAATTTATAAAACTCTAGTTTTGAATAGTTTTTCCCCATCAGTAATTTCAAACATGCTGAAGAGACTAGATGTCAGTTTATTTTCATGGAATAAATATCGCACTGTCTGTTAAGTGTTATTCAGAGCACATAATTGCTACCTTACAATGAACAATGTCCTAGCAAAAACATTTACTTTATTACATATGGAGAAAATATGGTATCTAATTAATTCTTCTTTGGATACCAAATATTAATAAAAGCATCAACAAATTTCTAAGTTGAGGATCACATTTTTAACTGAGGCATAAAATATCTGATGTGTTATGTAATGTTTATTAAAGATGCTTGGCTCTTATTGTTGCTTCAAATCAGTTTTGTTTGAATAGAAGTAAAATTTTAAAAAGTGATTGTAATGTATTAATTTAGTAATTACTATGTTAATTAAAGGTTTCTATTATAATATTGTTCAGTGATTACCTATAGTATAAAAATGTTTTTTTTTTTTAGTAAAAGATTAGTTAAATTTTATTGTAAGATACACCAAAATTATAAATTTATTTTTCATTTGATATTTTTATTTACTTTGAATGTCATTTCCATTTAAGTAAATTTTACTATACCTATAATACATATTATGTAATTGTTGGAAGTGAATCCCACCTCATATGTAGAGGTTTTAATCACAGAAGGCTTTAACTTTTCAGAAGAATGGGCAGATTGAGAATTCAAATTTGTGACCCAGTTACCAAAATAAATTCAAGTAAATATTTGGAGGAAAATAATTCCATAGATATTACTAAAATATACCTTTAAATTATGAATAAACTTTTAAGTATTTTGAATTTACCTCTTCGGTAATCAGCTGATTCATTATTAGCCAATAAACAATCTGGAGAAAAGCAACCTCCAGCTGTTTCCTATGGTTCTCAATTTGAACAGCTGTCCTAATAAACTTTGAGTCGGCTTACGGGCTTAGTCTGCGTTGCATTGGGCATGTCATGTTTTGTGTTTAACATTAATCTTAGCAAATGTCTAGAATATGGACGCTAAAGAAATTAAATCGTTGCTCAAGGAATCTAAAGAAGCAATTAAAAATAAAGATTTTCAGTTGGCATTAAAATCGTGTAAGGTAATAAAACACTTTCCTAAAAAATAGGTTATAAGTCTAAAACAGAAGTTAATTTTTGAGAGTTCTAAGCAACAAATCTAATATTAGCCTACTTTTTATTTTTTTGGGTAATACACTTTTTATAATTTGCAAGAATATCTTTTAAAAACGCAATCTATTGAACATTTAAGTTGTCAAACATGGTAATTAATACCAATTGTGTGTGTGTTTAGGAAGGTGGTCAGTAGCACCAATTTAAAACTAACCTATTATTAGTTAAAGGTTAACTAAGATTATAAAGAAATTTATTAATATACCATAAGCTTTATAAAGACTTATGCTAAACTTTTCTTATATAAAACATCTTGAACAAATATTAAGGCTTTTATTGGAAAGGTTATTAAAGCTGACTAAAAAATAAACATACCGGATCAACGTTTTTGCAAAATTACAGTGTAGGGCCTAGGCGAAATTATAGAATCACACTCCAGCTGTTAATGGCCTCAGAAATACAAGGAACATAATGTATGTGTAGAATATAAATATGTAGGCCTACTGTAATTGCCCAAGTTAAGTTAGTTCCTTGTGGTTTTACTATCCTACCATTAGCTTTACGACTACTTATAAATAAAGTACTTACTAAACTTTCCTTATACCAAACATCTTGAACAGATATTAAGGCTTTTACTGGAAAAGTTATTAAAGCTGACTAAAAAATAAACATACCGGTATACATGGATGTATACTTTTGCCAAAAGCTTTGTTGATATCGGTTGAAATATAAGATTTATGGTTTCTTATTAATTTATTACAGTAGAACCCCTCTAAACTGGTCTGGTTGAGACCAAGACCCTGGCCAGTTGATGTTACCGTACAAATAGATTTTTGTTCAAAAATAACCTAGGCCTACATATTTCATAAATGAACAAGCAAATAAGATGTTATTGCAACTCATTTTATTGTATGTACAAACATACATAAACCATCACCAACAAATTAAACATTTTAAACTTACATAAACTTTGAAAACTGAATTTACATATACTGTCTCATTGTTTAAAAAAATCTGTTATTTTTTCTGTTATTTGACTTTCAAAGATTTTATTAAAGCCAAGTCTCTCCATTTACGCTCCCAAGAAATTCAGTAAAGGTTCCGACGAAGCAACAGACAAAGGATGCAAACCTAACGTTGCGTCACCCCGCTTTATTTTTCAGGAAATATCCGTCAAACAACCAATGTTAATCGGCCAGTTAATATAGGCCTAATCTGTAAAAGAAAAAAAAATCTGTTGTTCCATGGGATAGGCCTAATCCGAGGCCGATTAAGAGGGGTTCTACTGTATTAAATATAGTACATAGTATTAAATATATATATACATTCAAAATTGATTTTATTTAATTTGTGGCATCTTAGTAACATATAAATTAGATCCTTTTAGAATAGTTAAGTTGGGAACCTGCCTTCATAACAGCTGGAGTGTGTTTCTAAACTTTCACCAAAATTTACAACATGCCTCTTTGCCATATATTATGGCTAAGCTGCCGATATATCCTCAATGAAACGTAATCGTAATGTTCAATTCAATTTCTAAACGTCTTAATATGCAAACAAAAATATAATTACATAAAAATTATAAATAAAATATCGTCAACAAAAACATGAAATTTGTATACCATATCTGCAGTTCATAAGCGTATTGAACAAATGACACAATATTACTACACATGATCTCACAGTCACTACTCTTTCAGTTATTTTGCAATTTGTAAAGCTGTATAAAATATTAAATTTGTATATTTACTAAACATATTGCAGACAAAAATAAAACATTCCCAGCATATTCAACATTCAATCAGTTATAATGTCCTTATGTTGGCAGCGCTCTTCTAAAAAAGGTTGACTACAAAGATATCAGCAACAGGGAGACGTGGTGTAAACTTACACCGATTGTATGCCTCTTTATTAACTAAGTCGATTTAATGTTTACATATGATAGGCTATCAATTGTTGAAATTATAAATCGAATAGATTGTACAAAATAATGATAGCCTAAACAAAAACTTAACATCCAGATACCAGACATAATATGCTCCTATCTTTCTCCTAGCTTATTTTGCAAATATCGAAGCTGAAACTTATGTGTACAAAAATCTTACAGTACTGTATACTATGTTAACGTCTTACCTTGCATTTTTTTGTAGGGCGCCTACATGCTACTGCGCTTTATTTTCGCAGCATCCTAGGGTGTAAAATTATCCAATTTTCTTTTGTCGAAGCTAATGCATATGCCTACAAAAATCATATAATAGGCCTAGGCCTAGTTATAACACTTTTATTTTATAGGCTACCGGTACTTTGATTTGACTTAATAAAGATTCTCACTTCTGGAGGCAGTTTTATAACAATTCTTATTTCATAGGCCAAATTAAATTTTGTATTTTGGTTGAAATTAATAAAAAATATAGTTTAAAATAATGTTTCTCTTTGATGTTACAAATCTAAAAATTCACTACATGATAATTTATTAATACTAGGAAATAAATTTGAAGACAAAGTGTTCAAAACAATAATTCTCGGATGAGGGTAATCGTACAAGCTTTTACAAATTTAATTAATCTACGCTAAGATATAATTGAAAATTAATGAAATTATGCTGTATATTTTTTATTAATTTCAACCAAAATACAAAATTCTATTTGGCCTATGAAATAAGAATTGTTACCGTATAAAACTGCCTCCAGAACTTGAGACTCTTTATTATAAGTCAAAGTATAAAATAAGAAATTGTGTTATATAGTAAGTTACTATATAATATATTAACGTCTTACCATACATTCTTTGTAAGGAACCTACATGTTTCTATTCTTTAACCCATCATTAGCGCATTCTGTCTTTTTGACTGCCTACCTGAATTTTTGCATCCGTTCTGTGAAATCCTAAATAATGGCGGTTCCATCCTTGTGTTTATAAGTATAGAGTGTGTATGAGGGTGGGAAAGGAAAATCGGCGGCCACTTTTGTCTTTGCTAAATTTTGGCATGACCAACTCGAAGCGGAAATCAACTCCCCGATACACGTTGAACTTTGAATATTAAATATGGTATCCTTTAGATTTACTATGTTTAAATAACAGTGTCTAATCTGCACATTAAATATATTTATACAATACTCAACATGAATTTGAATTAATAACTAAATTTAATAATACAGTATTTATTTGAATGTTTTACCCTATAAAATCTTACACTTTTTCCTCTTCCCACCTCATGGACAAAAGTAAATATTATTAGTCTTTTGGTTTTGCGAATAAAATACAAATTGTGTTTTTTAATGTAGAAGTATGTTGCTGAAGAATGGTAGTCTACTTGCTTGATAGTCTATTATGCTGTCGGTTGAGGGCATTCTGTAGTAGATATCAGAGTTTTTCATGCACTTCAGATTAAAATACTTGTTTTAATTTTTATCAAGGTGTTATCAGCCCAAATGTGTTTTATAATTGACAAAACGCAAATATGTAATTTTACCTTTTCCAGTTTCCAATAAAAACATGTGCACAGAAATATATTGCACGGCCAGGCAAATAAAGTCCATATAGGGGTTATGTAAGGCAACACACTATACATATTAATAAAACTACACATTTCTTCTGGAAAGTGGTTTAGCAGTTGAAGTTTCCTTTACAACTTTTTTTAAGAATAAAGTTTTTATTCCCTAGCTATTTAAGTTTAGGCAAATAGTAAAAAATGTCGTACCCTACTACTTTTAGCTTGAAACTCAATAACGACTGTTTGTCAATGCATTGTCCAATCGATATGTTACCAAACAATACTCCAAGTATAAAAATTATTTAAAGCCATTTTCATGGATCCCTTCCCAGTAAACTGGTTGCCCACATTCTTTAATGTTTCTCGGAAGAATAAAGTAATTTCAGAAATAAAAAAGAAAAGCCCATGATCGAACGTTCAGGAGAAAAAAACAATTTATTCAACACAAGTGAAATTACTATTCTTTTGATGGAGAATCCACGAAGACATGAAAGCTCGGGTAGGTCATTGGATAATAGACCCGCAGGTGTGTGGCACGATGCAGCACGACCGCGGATGTGATAAGCGAGTACGGTAGCACCTATACAGCTAGTTCTTCTCTTATATTAGCCGCGCAATCTTCAACAACACTAGGGCTCAATAAGTGGGAGAGGAGTCGAATTATATAAGCTAATCATCCAGTAAAACATTATAATTAAAATAGAAACTATCGAAAGTTTTTTGTTTTGTTTTCGGGAATGGTTGGCGAACAATTTTTAGCAGATGAATATTTTAAATTTTGTAACATATTTATGGCTTGAGTAGACAAAAATGCACATTTTAACCTGGTTTAAACGTGAATCGGTTATAAGTTTATACTTCTTTCTGCATCTCTACCAAGCCCCTTTCTATGCAGTTGACTTTTAGTTAAAAGTACATTTAAAGAAATAGTACATTGCAAGTTATATTACTTTTCAGAAGATTCTTTATCAAAGTTAACTGCACATAGGTCTAAAAAACTGTCAAAAATCGGGCGCAGTGGTTTACTAAACTTGACATATAAATATGAAATAATGTATATTGATCAAATTTAAGGTTTTAATATAAACCATAGTTGAATATAATTTATGCGCGTCTGAATATTTAATCAAGTATAAGGATTCATTTTATTCAAGTAGCTAAGATAAAATACAAACCAATTTTTCTAAAAGTATTTTCTAGGGGCATCCTCTGGGTATAAAAATTATCCACTTTTGTTTGGAAGTGTGTTATATATACTGTATTACCAAACAAGAATCTACACATGCACAGTTATTATACAAAACACAGTACTTAAAACATTTGTATATTTATCAAACAATGCCATCTGATGTCTGGAAATGAACTGTATGGTTCTTTATGTTCATTGTTTAGCCTTATATACTTCAACTATTACAGATTAAATAATGTCTGCATTAAATTTTACTTGTTCGTTTATAAGATAAGATTTTTTTAAATATACAGGCATTCCCACACATTCATATTGTACTCTTTTTGCTCCTTTTAAAATTTTCATGGTTTTGTCCATTACATTGAAAACGTACCTTATGTTTATAATATGATGCCCAAGGAACTCGGAAATAAAAATAGGTAGTACGTAGCAGAGATAAAAGCAATATCTTTTGTGTT
This sequence comes from Philaenus spumarius, assembly GCA_018207615.1. Taxonomy (NCBI): domain Eukaryota; kingdom Metazoa; phylum Arthropoda; class Insecta; order Hemiptera; family Aphrophoridae; genus Philaenus; species Philaenus spumarius. Next base: position 615,982 of record JAGFPH010000144.1, read on the forward strand.
TTGGCAATATATATAAGAGATGTGATACAAAATACAGTGAATTAAGTTTAAACACGTTCTCATTTTCAGTCGGCTTCCACAGCTGTCTAAAGTGAGGTCGTGTTTACCCTGTCTGGCTTGCATCGTGGATTTCGAACAATACATTAACATTAAGTTTTATTTCAAGTTGCAAAAATGTGCCGAAGAAGCCCATGAAATGTTCAAATCAGTGTATGGTGTAATGTGATAACTCTAAAGACTGTTTAAAAGTGGTATGAGCGTTTTAAAAGCTGAGATGAGTCGGAGGTAGTAACGGTCGGGACATCCTTCGACCTCAAAAACAGATGAAAACATGCAAAAAGTTACTAAACTTGTTCATTCAAATATGCAAATGACTATTAGAGATCTCCTTAAAGAACTTAACATCTCGTATGGGTCCATACATAGCATTTTAACCGATAATTTACAAATAAGACAAGCGAGTGCAAAATTTAAATGTCTCAGTTTGCACGGAATTGAAGAGTTGTCTTCATGCATATCCGGACTTCATGGCCAAAATTGTCCTCAATGAAAAACCAGTAACTTCTATCCCCCTAAGAAGGAACATCAGTCAAAATCGAACATCAAACAAATCGCTCATTGTTTTTCCATAGTGCGATCAGAGTTTATTCCAATGGGAACAACTGTAAACTCCGAATTTTAAAAGGGAGTACTGGAACAATTGCCAAACAATGTGTGAAAAATGGACCAGTGGCTTCCTTTGGCCGGGCGCACCCAGGAGCGGATATTCTGTCCGCGACAAAACGTCTGGGACAAATTGTTTTGTCTTTGTCCGCTCCAGTGAGCGATCAGTTGTCAAAGTGTCTTGAACGAAAGTTTATTTCATTATTTTTAGTTTGTAGTTTTGTGTTAGTGCGACTGGAAATGGAATTTGAAGACGAAGAAACGGCTGTGGTGTTGTGAAAACGTTCAAATCCAATGAAATGTCATGCCAGCATTTCACAATTACGTCCTGGTTGTGATGCTCCTTCAAAGTCACCTTGTAAATCACACGTTGACTTTCAACTAAAACTAGCAACCTATCAACATCAATTATTTCGCCTTCACCTTCTACACAGCTTTCATTATGTACCATCATCTGCCGATCCATCATAAACCACAATATTTTAATGTTTCTATTAGAAGCTTTTTTTTACAGTAAACAGATTGTTGAAATGTAAATGTCATTCCACCGCGCATGCGCAGTTTAATTTCTCCGTTTTGTCTTGAGCAAAGATGAAATGCCAACAGTCACCGCCAGACAAGAAAATATTGTCGCGAACAGTATAAAGGTGTCGGAGATGAGTGTTGCGTTCAGTGTGCGTGATCCTCATATGAAACCACGTTAACTTGCGTCCACAGACAGATTTTATCTGTTCGCGACAAAACGTCTTTGTCGTGGACAGAATGTCCGCTCCTGTGTGCGCCAGGCCTTTAACTTCACGAAAACGTGCCATGCCACAAGTCGCTTTTGATTCACGAGTTTTTGGAAAAAGTGTTCCTGCCTGTTTGTATCCACCTTGCTCACTTCTGGCTCTTTTCAAAAATAAAAAACGCTAAAAGGAAGACGTTTTGACGTCATTCCCGACATTGAGATGGCCACGACTCAGCAGCTGAAAGCCCTTCCGAAAGAAGCCTTCCAGAAGTGCTTCCAGTCATGGATTCAACATTGGGACAAGTGCATCGCTAGCAAAGGACAGTACTTTGATGAAGATTAATAATTAAAATTCTATTTAAGCTTATTACTTTGTAATAAAATTATTCACCGAATTTTTTTTAATCAAACCTAGTATAACACTGATGAAACTAAAGTGGATCTTTTTACACCCTGAGGAGGCTGCCAAATTAAAATTGACGAACAAAAATGATTAAAAATAAGACTCCTTACAAAAATGTGTGGTAAGACGTTAGTAAAATTACATTATAAAAAACACCAAACGATAAAATGCTAGTAAAAAGTTAATAAACATGAAATAATAAATGCCAGAAAACCTCTTTATAATTTCATCTCCAAATTTTTAAATAGAACTAGGCTACAGTTGAACTTGGTTTTAACAGCCTCGGTTAATACGTCAACTTGGGACATGGCGTCATTTTTGTTTAGGTCCAGCCAAACCGATATCTTTTACGTTATTATAAACCCCCTGTTTTAGCGTCAATAAATATTTGAACCACTCGGTTGTAACGTCATAAATCTACAAAATATCAATACCAAACTTTGAATTCAGTTTTCTCAGAACTTGAAAAATGTTAGAATTCCCCTTTCCTTTGATGTCAGGCCGAATATTTTCTCCCTCTTCAAAATCAAACTGCAAAATAAACGAACTACTGCCACGCGCAACCCCTTCGCGGTTCTCGCGATGCCGATTTGTTTTTCTGTTTCGGCATTCCTTGCGCCACTTGCTCACGCTTTTACGTATCGCGCCCCTCAAACTCAAATTTAAACCCTTTGTGAAATTGAGTCAACTCGTACTTGCCCGTATGACCTTTTTTGAGAGATCGATGCGATGGGAAGAATTGGAAATTGTTTTTTAATTTCCAGTTCTTAATTAAGAATTGATAATTTTTTACTTCACTTGCTTTTTTGTACCCTAGCTCTAATTTTAACTCTGATCTCGAGGTTGTTCACTGTGGAGCTATATTTTTTATGATCAGAAAATACTTCCGCCTTACCGATACCTGAATTCTTATATTTATTTCTTTATGACATAAGGTATTTTATTAATTCTATAAATGATTTTAGCAACTTTTTCAAGAACAAAAGTTATTAATTTAATTTATTGAACAAAACTAATTATTTAACTTGTATGCAACGGCCTATTAAATACAAAACACAATTGATAAAAGAATATATATATTTACAATTACTTTTTTCATCTATATTCACCATTGTGAGGTGTGAGTTGCTTTTAATTAAAATGATTTTAACTTTTTAAAACATTCTCCTGAATTTAATTAATTTATAAAAATTTCCCCAGGATCGAAAACAACTTGATAGTTTGTTTCTTATAAGAAAACAAGATGTTCTGGCTTCGGTCCTCTGTCCTGGATTCTTCTCCTGGTGAAATTGGTCTTCTGGAATTCTCCAAAGTCCTGCGAAGTTCTCAAATTTGAAAAGTAGGATGATTTATACGGCCCGTTTCTCTTTACCGGAGTTTAGTTTCAAAAAGCCCGCACACCGATTTTCTTCAAGATTAGCTTTCTCTGGCTTATGTTGATGACGCTCCCAAGTCCCCTGCTTTTGCGCGTATTCCAAGGTAGTCCTTCCCTCAGGTAGCCTCTGGAAAGCCCTTCTTAGGATCTCTTAAGTACGTGGTGTCTGTACGGTATGTCAGACTCAACTAACTAGTAAAATAACTCAAGACTCGACTAACTTTAGGCTTCTCGCCCCCCTCGTAGTCAAAAGATTTCCTTCGTTACAATTTTGGTGAAAATTCTACTTCGACCTACTTTTTATGTTTAAAATATTCCTAGATGTTTTCTATTACTACCTGATTTTTTTAGATTTGTAAATCAGTGCCGAATTGTTCTATATTGCATTCTTTTAATTTTCTATAATTTAGTCCACCTACCCTTTACTTCCGGCATAACATCTTTGCTCTCTCTCTGTTACTGAGTCGACCCGTCGTTTATTTACTTTTCTATTTCTTGTCAGTTCTTGAAATTCCAATGTTTACGACTTGAATTTCCAAAACCACCATAACTCTTTCCTCTTTGGCCCAAATTTGGATTTGGTGGTCTCATATTGTTCGTGACGACCTTCTGCTCACGTAGCTTTGAATTGAAGTTGTACTCTCATTATTCACCATGTTATCTTCTCTGAAAATTTTTGTTAAATTTTGAAATTTATTAAATTTTAATTTTTTCTTCTATCTTCTTCAGATTGTTCCCAAACGAACGAAACTGATTTTGGATCTTCTGTAGCTGTGTTGGTTCTCCAGATATCGTCTTGTTTTCTGAAGCCTAGCTTTACGCTCCCGATTTTGATTTTTTGTTCCCCCCATTTTGACTTTTCTCACATCTCACAAGATATTACAATATCTTTAACTATTATCTAACATGTTATATATTTTAAAATACAATTTTATTATTATTTCCCCTTTTTTGATTTGAAAGTTTTCTGTTTTTATTATTTAATTGCTCTGATTCTAATAATGATTTTTTGTTGAAACCTTGCATAATTGTTTTTTTATTAGTACAGTTATTCTCCCCTATTTTCTCTTATTTGAATTCCCTTCTAGTTTTAAGTTATAGGCCTTTTTTGTCTAAGAATGATTTTAAAACCCCCTTTTCCCATTAAATTATTATTATTTTAAAATTTAATTTAGCTAATTACTACCCCCTGTTAGGTCTCTATATGAGGCCTATTTTGGTCTAAGAATGATTTTAAAACCCCCTTTTCCCATTAAATTATCATTATTTTTAAATTTAATTTAGCTAATTACTACCCCCTGTTAGGTCTCTATGAGGCCTATTTGGTTTTTTGAATTTACAGTATTTAAAACTTAAAAGTTTTTTATTTACTACTAGCGGACTAACCAACCGCTGGATTATCAAGATTGTACTGTATTATAACTTCTTTTCTATATTACTTAAAATTAAGTTTTTTGAATTAACATCTCGACAATCCCATTAGCATGGTTTTCATTAAGACAATTATATTCATATAGTTACAGCCAATTCCTGGTCTTATCTTCCATAGTGAAACAAAATAACACAATTATTCGAGTATAAATAATCTAGTGTGAAATATTCAAAATTGATCCTACAAGCTGCAACAACTGTCACAAATGAATCTAAATGTGTTTTAAACTTGTAAAAAAAAAACAGAATTTACAAGAAATCTCTGAGTTCACCAACATTTTTGTGGATTTCACTAGTAACTTTTTATCTGATAATCTGTTGAACATCTATTACAGAATTTCGTTGCACGTCTGAACATGGCCTTAAGTACAGACTACTTTATTAAAACCATGGCACAATTAGCAGGTGCCTCCAGCCTAAGACTTAGTTTCTCAAGTTACTCTCGTCTCCATTAGTCTAACTAATGACTGGGGAGCCATGTATTAGAAAAATTAAATGACTTTATAGTTCATATTGAAGATTCCCTGTGAAGCTCCATACAAATATTAAATAAAAGAATTATAAAATGCAGATGAATTTAGTTTATATGGTAGAGCCTATTACCATTGTAGAAACAACACTATAAGAAGCGAAACCCCCATGTTATCAGAGGTAACACTTTTCAACAGTCGAAAAAGCCTAGTTGGCGTCGAGGCCAACAGATACTGCCAGCAACATCGCCGCGCAGACTGTACCTTCTCTGTTGGGTCTGTACCGTCGGTTGGTCACGTCCTTGTTTGTGAAGTTACTCTATTGGGTCGGATGTTTGGAGTTTTGTAATTTTTATTTGTGATAGAGAACGTTAATTAACATTATTTTGTTTCATTAGTTTCAAAATTAACATATAAGGTGACCTTAAATTCTTTTCAAAACAAGTCTAACGATTATGAGTCTTAGAAAAGTGACAAGTTTTGTGTCTTTTTTTTTTGTTTTCTCGCGCGGTCATCTTTTTAGACAACTACAATTACAAACGATGATTACATAATATGTAAATATACGTTTTAGAACAAATTTGTAAATACAAAAATTAATGTTTAAAACATTTCCTTTCCAATGGGTTTTGTTTTATTGGAGCTTATTTGATTTTTAGTGGGTGAACTATTCAATACAATCAGACGATACACCCAGATAATAGTGCTGTCTGCCAATTGCCCAGCGGCCTGAGACAACACTATAGTGTTATTTGGTACTTGTAATGTTAAATCAAACATAAATCAAGCCTTAAAAAAATGTTTGGGGTTATCCGCCCCTGGTATGTGTATATTCATGGTGATAATTTATTGTAACAAAATAATAGGTTAAACCGGATGTTCCATAACTATCGCTCCTTTACGTTTTGTAATATTGCAAATAAAATACGGAAATGTTTATACTTTATATGACTAAAGGAGGTTGTGTTTGTTGCATCAAAAAATGGGGGGTTGGGAACTCAAAAATAACAAATTTATACAAACCCCACTAACGTGGTAGCCTCTATTTTGGGCAGAGTTGACACAGAGACCTCCAAATGGCACCAATGTTTTAGTATAAAGACCTTGAAAATGTATATACCACTCGATGGGGGGTTTGTATGCGTAAAACCTTTTTAGTCCCCAACCTCCCATTTTTGTAGTCCCCAACCTCAACAATCCCCTCTACGATTTGATCTCGTTTCTTGTGTGATTTCGTTACTCGTGCTAATTGTTTACATTACGCTCGCTCATTCCCTTACGCGAACAATAAGCGTAAACACCAGTATAATAATTTCGTAGTCTGTGTGTACCATACTTTGCTTTGCATTATTTTAGTTTTTGCTTACGTGATCTATTGTAAGTTTTTTTGTAATAATACGAGTATAGTGACCATAAAACTAAATCTTTCAAAGCGTTTTAGCAAAACTGTCATAAGTATTGCTAGCAAAACAATACTTTTTATAAGCTTTAAATAATAAACAATCTAATACCTTATTTGAGAACGGCTGAAATATATACGTTTGGTGTCAAAACATAATTGCATTGCTTATCCATTTTAGTCCGATTTTTTGAAATAAAGTGCTTATTTGTTAATTACTGTTACATTCATATTTAATATATTACCTTGTATGAAATATTTTTTTAACAAAACAAGCTTAGAAGACTTTCCCTACAATATTTCAAAGGAAAACCATAGGGATTGCATGATTTTGGTCCGAGTCACAGATAATTAATACTAATTATTTACCTTAAGTCCGTTTTGTGACTCCTTGTCGTTTAGTTTAAGACGACATGTTTCGGAGCCGTAACTCCATCATCTGGTCATCCCTCTAGTGAGTTCGTCGATCATTAAAAACATTAAAATTTTATATACACACACACTAACACACAAGTCACAGTTCGTCACACAAATAAATACAAGAAATAAGCCGCATCTCAACGTCTGGTCGGTATAATGCAGTGCAGCCTACTCATGTATTTATTTGTGTGACGAACTGTGACTTGTGTGTTAGTGTGTGTGTGTGTAAATGTGTGTGTATATAAAATTTTAATATTTTTAATGATCGACGAACTCACTTGAGGGGTGACCAGATGATGGAGTTACGGCTCCAAAACATGTCGTCTTAAACTAAACGACAAGGAGTCACAAGACGGACTTAAGGTAAATAATTAGTATTAAAACCCTATGTTCGAATAATGTTAATTGTAGATTTAAGATAATTTTTATACGGTATTTGACATAAATTTTGCATTGTAAGTTAGAAAAAATCATTTGCTACTTAAAATTGTTTTTATATTCATTAAAAAAAGTATTAAATTTATGCCATACTTTACAAATGGGTTATTAAAAACATTATCAATTATAAATCATTGCTCAACAGTACTGAATAATATAGTTGCAAAGTGCGCCAAATATTGAAACATTTACTTGCTCCCTCCACAACAAAAACTAAATTCTCTTCGTTGGGGACGATGAAAAGGAGAATTGAAAGTAGTTTGTGCAAGGCAGTGCAAGAGGCAGATATATTTGCGGTCTGGTGGTGCAGCAAAATTTTAACTCTGTCTATAATGTCAGTTTCGTTTCGAGGCGCTGCAAAAGATTGGTGGCGCTCCGAGTGGCTTTGATGTGAACTACCACGCAAGGGTCCGCTTAAAACCCATTAGGTTTCGCTTCTTATAGTGTGTTTCTTCAATGCTAACACTTATTAAAACCTATCTTTAATACAGCACGCAAAATCAGTTTTACACTAGTATTTACTTTATAATGTAATCTTTGTGTGATCTGTTAAGTTTATTTTGTCTTTAGACATTAAATTGTTTATTGTTTTAATTTGGTTATTTTCTTATTTCCTAAATTAATAACTAGTTTTGTAATAAACATAAATTGTTATTATTTCAATATTGTATACCTATATTTGAACAAAAAACATCATAAAAATAGGAACTAAAATGCAAAATTATAGGCTGAATAGATGAGTTATGAGGGTAAATTTAAAACGTTTAAATAGCATACAATTTGACCATTTTGACTCAATACTCTCTCCCATCGTACGTACCCCTTCCTCTTCTAGGGTATTGTATCGCCCGGGGCTCCTCAAGCTGGCCACTAGCTAATCTAGATCCACCACTACTAATGATTAAATAGAAACTATTTAATACTACACTATTTAATAGAAATTAAATTTATGTATTTTACATCAATATTTGTATTTGACTTACTGAGTATTGTAACACGTTAGATAGTTTTAATTTAAAATGACTAGTTTTTACTACTTCGATAGACTTGAACTGTACATAATCCATACCAACATGGCTCAGTATCCTATGTTGCAAGTTTGGCATTTTGTTGTTAAAACACTTAATTAATACCAACTTATTTCAATAGCAAAATGAATTAATTGAAATTATTGACATCATCTTTTTTAAGAGCATTCATTTATTGAATTAAAACGCCTGTTTCAACTAGGGCCATATTATGAAAAGTCATGTGACATCACACTAAGCAAGGATTTATGTTATGGCTTAAGTTTCTATGCAATTGATTAATAAGTTGTTAGTTCTGGCATTACTAGCTTATACTCTTCGGGCAAAAAAGAACTTCATTAACCCTTTGAGGACCAAGAAGTGATAAGATTTGAAAAAAACTATATATTTCTTTATTTTTGTGATTAACTAAGGTAAAAAATATTTTTTTATTTTTTTTACTGTTTGCTTTACTTCCGCCCTCCTACCCTCAAACCACAGATATGATTAGATATCTGGTCTCCCTAACCTAGATTCGAACTCGGCATCTTGTGATCAGAAAGACGCTTCGTTACCACTAGACTACGTCTTCATGAAAGAAAAATGACAAATTAACAAAACTTCAGTTACTTTACTATCGGTATAAATATTCAGTGTAAAGTAAAAGATAGTTTGTCAGCACCATCTAGGAGCGGTTATTGGAAGTTTGCTTGGTTGCTCTTAAGTTTTAATCTGTCTAATTTATATGTGTGAGAGGTTTATAATAATAACTTAGATCAGTTCTTATTAAGTTAAGTAATTAATTTAAAGCAATATGCTAAACTTTTAATACAAAATACTGACAAATAGAAGAAAATACTGACAAATAAAAGACTAGAACATGTTTTAAAAAATTGGGGAAATCACACCATATAAATTGTCAATTGAAAGCAAGCACTAGCCAAGCAATCCTGCTTTCTGGTGGTATTTGTTGAAACTAGGTGTAGACCTGATGTTTTACAGACCTGCACCTCTAAAGTACCTCCATGGCTCAACTTGTAGATAAAGCCACTGTTACCTTTTATAAAGGCAGTTAAATTGGGTGGTACTTAAAAGTACTGTCAGGCGGCAAAGGGTTAAAGATGAGAGTGTGTGTAGTTACTGAGCCAACAGAAGAAACAAATATATAGCAACTTTGATGACATTGAAAATACCTGTACAATTGTAACATGATCAATAAGCAATGAAAACTATGTATTTTCATTTTCTATGTAGCCTAGCGCTATATCCTAAAATATTGATTAATAAAAAATTTTACAATATTGAAGTAATTGTTTGTATGAAACACATATTACATACTGAAGTTAAATTATTTCTTGAACATTCAAGGCGAAATTATGATAAGTAATATTTAACATAAGAAGCTCTAGTGGGATGTTTGATGATTGGGTCTGAAATGGAGAATGGAAATTGACGTGTGTCAAGTTTTTGTACCAATTTAATGATACTGAAAAGTGAAACCCTTAAAAAATTACACCATATCTGTTCTCTCTTTAAAAACAAGAAAAAATTATAAGTGAAGTGAATAGTATAAGTGATTTTAATTTTAAGTAAGGCAATCACTTGTAGGCCTAATGTACTTAGATATTTATTTGTCAATCTATTATGATACTGATTATATTTTAATACAATGAGTTTGAATTTTAAAACAGCATGGTACAGTTATTAGTGTGGTTGTCCTATTGGTTACAGTTAGTACTTCCATCACGTTTGTGCTGGTTTAAGTCTATAGTTACTGGAGTTCGATTTAAGTGCGCAAAACTGCTCTTCTGTCTTCATTAATCTAAATTTCATAAAGAAAAGATGTTAAGCAAAAAAATAAAGAATTATGAATTAATATTATGGTGAAATATTTATTTGAGATTAGGTATAAAATTTACTATATGCGTCTTGTGATTGTAGTATATTTTTAATACTATTATCTGAAGGTACTTGTTATAAAACACAACACAGAATATTTAGTAAAATTCTGCAAAAACCTGATGAATCTCGCAGGTCAGTTAGTAGATCAAACAAAGAGGCAGCTTAACAAAAACTGAATACGGTATTTGTTAAATTTTGCTAAATATTGAAGCGTAGCGGTTCATTTTTAAGTATTTATAATAGCCAGGAATTATGTTTTCAAACCCCAAGTTATATTTTAAGAATTGCTGTTTGAAATTACTCTTATCTCAGTCTCTATTGTCTTTGGCCTGTATAACTTAGTAAACCTACTGGTTAAGTTAGTTGGTTTTCATAAAAATGTAGGCAAAATATGGCCATAATAAGAAGTTTTAGAAAATTATTTTTGTACGATTTGTTTTCTTCATTTCAGGCTGTTTTGAAAGTAGATCGCAACAACTATGTAGCACTTGTTCTGCTTGGAGCATCACTTCAGGAGTCTGCTGTGAAGGACCAAGCACCAAATGCCTTCCGTAAAGCAATTGAAGTGTCGCCAGAGCAGAGTTTAGCGTGGCAAGGGCTTTCATCTTTTTATGAAAAAGATGGAAGTGAGAAAAATGCAGAGCAATTGATTCCAGTTTACCACCGTTTGTTGCAGATGGAAAGGTATGAGATTTCAGTAGTTTATGTAGCAAATATATTAAATGTTTGTGATGGCTTGAATGTCTATTAAATATTAATATTAAGAAAAGATCTTTAGTAAAATGTGAATTTATTGGATAAACAAGATAACCTTATGACAAAAAAAAACTTGTTGAAATCTATTACCTTTATTTTGATAGTAAATTAGAAATATTAGTAAAAATATTTTAAAAATCAAGAACATTGACCTTTTTGGCTGATTTCACACTTGGCGACACGACACCGACTCGGCACCGACACGATATCGACCCGATACAGCAATAATACCGTTATCGTAACGATATCGGCAGACGTCTTTCACATTTACCGACTCGATGCCGATACCAACACGACCAATTAATTGTACAAGCTATCGTGTAGATTGACCCAAAACATACATAGGACAAACAAGGATGTTCAAAAAAAGTTTAAGGAACATAATCCGTCTGCCAACAAATTACATAGCTAATAAAAAAAGTTAATGTGTGCTGTCATGGAACCCCCTTCAGGAACGAAGTTCATCACTCCTTTTCTTCAATTCTTTTACCAGCCTTAAAGGCAACATACACACATAATTTTAATCTTTCAATTGCCGTTTATTATTATATTGTTTTTTATACAAATATTTGCTGTTTCCATACGTTTAATGTTATTATAATAAAGGTGTAGAATTAATTATAACATCAAAGCTAAGATGGTAAACACAGTTAAATGTCCATTAATTGTAAATACATTCAATAAACATAAAATGTTGGTTCACTGTCTAGGCCTAACCTAAAATTATTCTGTGTTTGTTTAATTTATTTTACCTATCTTAACGGCAAAATACATACAATGATTTTATTTTAGGCCTAGACTTAAAATTACTTTCTAGGCCTAACCTTGCATAAATACTGATAATATTTATGAGCCTATAAAAATTATTTTCCGATATCTTTATTCGGTGAAAAATTGTTTGTTCATGTCTTCAGTAAAAAAACATACATGGTTTACTTTCCACAAGTTCAATTAATGTCACAACTTCATATTTTAAATGAGACACATTTATTATTTATCTAACAGAAAAAATATTTAACGAGGCCAAATTATTATTGATTGATTACCATAGCAACCAGTAAACAAACTGAGACGATATCGTACCGATAAAGAAGGGAGACCAGCAGCTCGCCGACATGTCGGCGCCTGTAACAACACGACATTGATATGTCGGTGAGTGTGAAAGCTACTCTTAAGTTTAAGTTAGTTTTCATGACCGACAACATCATTCCGATATCGTGTCGGTGTCGTGTCGGCAAGTGTGAAATCAGCCTTTGGAGGGGCTAACTTACTATGAGTCGAATTCATGCTCAGATTAGATTATTTTATAAAAGTATAACATCTTGAAATTTATTTTCTATTTTTAGTGACAGCAACAAATGGTGTGAAATCATTCACAGACTTGAACCTCTGTTAATAAAAACACAAAATGCTCAAGTTTTGGCGGAGATTTTGAATGAATACTCATCAGCTGACGACTCGGAGAAGCAACATGCATTGCAGCAGCTGACTAGGAATTGCCTCTCGGAAATTACCGTACCTGATCATTTATCTGCATTGGTAAAGGTCGTTTGATAAATATTTGAACGCTTATAATAATATATACTGTATTGGATTTATAATAGCTTTAAAAAAAATGGTTGATTTAAATATGTAACTATATAATGAGGATTTCTCACTTCATTCATTTGAATTTGTGTTTGGGATGAAGATTTCATATTTTGTTTAAATAACACGAGGATACAAATTATTAACCTTTTTGAGTCCCACGTTTAAATAACAGCAGATGGTCTTTTCCATCATGAAAGCAAGTATGTTTGATTTGTATTTCAATTTAAATATATTATACAACTACCATTTAGAAACTTCTTAGGTTGTTTTGATGTTTTAGCTTATTTTAACATAAAATTGACTCTGTTTTACTTCAAAAGAAGACGATGTTTAACTAGAGACAATTGATTGTTCTGATTTGTCAATAATGCTTCTACTAATGGATCAAGCTTCTATGTTTGCTAAAAAAATATTAAACAATCAGGTTAGTTTAAAAGTAAACATTGTTATTGCTCCAAAGTGCTAATGAAACTCTTATAGTTGTATTATGCCTACCCTTCTTGTGACACAGTTCCTTAATTTTACCACAGTTTGCGAAGAAATTTGACACCTTCATTGTATTAGTCCCAAATGCAAAATTAATGAAAATGATACCAAATATTATTTGGAAAATGTAGTATAGTTAACTTTTAGCTAACCGACTGTTGGGGACAGAGTGAGGTTAGTCTAATTGCTTCTCTTAATTTTCTTTTACATGTTTAAGACTTGCTCAAAGTTAACTTTGTATTACTATTCTCCTTCGAGTTTGGTTTTGTTGAGTTTTCTATTAAACATAAAAGCCTTTAAAGACTTTGAAGGAACATACAGCGGTTATAATAAAAGGATAATTTTTGGAAATTTAAAAAAACTAGTTTATGATTTCATCTTCTAATAACCTAATAAAGTTATTACAAAAATAATATTCTAATTTTTAAATATTTCATAGAACATTTTATTTGAAATCTAAATGCTCTACGTTTAATGCCACCTACTTACTATTGCTGCAACTGTGTTCCAATGCAAGGCAAGGTACAATTAGACAATGAATTTTTAAATAATCTCTGTTGGAGTATATCACTGAATCACTTTGCTGCTTTTTGTTCCATGACATATGTGGGCCTGATTTTAAATTTATTTTAATCTGAAAAGGCTACCGAACCTTTTTTGTGTATTATGAATAATCCATAATTTAAATAAATATATATTGGGCCGTTTGTTTATTTTTTTTTAGTAAAATACTATAGCCAGGAGACTACCTTAACCAAAAGTACCTGGGGCTTGCAAGCATTTTATATTTGTAAAAAATAATACAAATTAAAGGAGGGAATGTTAGCCTGTAGGCACAGTAACGAAAAGGTTTACTAAAATTGCAATTTGTAGAGGTCCTGTCTTTGGATTTCCAGAATGTTAAAATATGGCCTGGTAGTTGAAGGGTTAGAGTACCTGACTCTCGAGTTATAGGTCAACATTTGAATTTGGTTGCTTATATGGCTAGAATATTAAAAATAAAATGTTTAATCTTCAAGCAATGATGGCATGTTGTTTTTTACCGTAAAACAAACAAATTGTATTATACTAATCACTTTTCCTGTCTCTTGTCATTTGTAAAAATAAAAAATATTGATAATTTTTATAGAAATTAATATAAATGGTTTTTTCCACTTCAAATATCAAAAATGATTAGAAAATAATTTTAAAATTATTACATTTTAATAAAAAAATCTTCTGAATTTGTAATATTAATACTACATATTGTTAATATTATATAATATATTTTATTTACAATTTTGTCATTTACTGTTAACACAATTTAAAATTGTCTATTGTATAATTGCCCAACAAATTAATTAGTACTCTATAAGATGACAAAGTGATTTTTAATTTTCTGCACTGTATAATTTTTATCGAAATAATATATTTTACAGTTTGGAAACTTTTTATGTGCGGCATTATCATCAGTGAATGCTGGAGATTGTAACCTGTACTTCAACCTTCTTTATAAACAAAGATTGTATGAAACATTAATTCAATCAGCGGTGGAATTTTGTCATCGGTACCCTGATGATATGGTCGCACGAAAATGGATTTGTAAAGTCTTTGTAGAGCAGTTTGTTGAGAATAGACTTTGCATGGTAGAATATAAAGATGTTGTACCAGAACACATCGAGTTGTTGTTACGAAACAGTCCAGAAAATGTAGAAGCCTTGTTAGCTCAAGGGGCAATGTATATGGCGACTGACAACTACGTAGAAGCTAGAGAAGTTTTAAAAAAATGTGAGTTATTATTTAGTAGCTGTGGTATTAGTACAGAATAAGTGAAAATATTAGGTTTTGTAAATCATTGTATTAAAATAGTAAAATCTTATTTGGAAAAATTAGTAATTAAAGTTTATAAAATGGAGAATAATGTTTAAAATATTGTATTATCAGATTAATTTCTCGTTTCAGTTGAACATGTGTTGTTGCAATCATATACTTTCAAAAATGATAAAATTAAATATTTCTTGTCATATAAAATCTGTAAACGTATAAAGAAAAGTCAAATTCTTTGTAAAATATAGAGAAACATTTTACTATTCAAGTACATGCTTTGTGTAAAGTTTAGAGGCTTAAAAACTATTTAAATCAGATATTTTAATAATCTGGATGGACATACTAAAAGTAAATATTTCTTAATTATTTTTATAAGAGCGTTGGAGACAAATGGCTTACAATTGGTATTTTAATTAATACCAGTTTTCCTTTTGACTCTAACGCACCGCTGTTTTTAATATACTACATGCCTTAAAAAAGAAGAAACGTTTAGAATTCATTTTACTGTCTGTCTGACCGACACAATCATTTCCCCCTGGAATGGTTTAATGTATAAAAATCAAAAGTAGTAATAAAACATGCTTACTCATATGTATATTTCAATAATCAGTAAAAAAAAATTTGTATGAAATTTAAGAGGAAAAAAATTTGGTACAAAATGATATTATGATACAGTTGTGGTCGATATCATTTAAAATGGTTTAAAAATAGTTTAAAGATATTCTCGAAGTGTTGTTATCAAAATCCCTCTTTTATTTCCAAAGTACTGCAGCTGCAATTTTGAAAACCCTGTGGTATTAAAAACTATAGCAGATCCAAACTTTTGTACGAAAATAAAATATGTATTTATTTTTTATGGTAGGGATTTACAATAGTGCTGTGTTTTGGGTCTGTTGCCTCCTTTTTTACTAAAACCCACCACCAATGTATAATGTATTCCAATTCCTGCAATAGTTATTGTTGAGATAGTTAACTAATTATATTAATAATTGTTTTCTTTTTTGTTATTGCCTTATGGACTGGGTATATATCATATAATTATATAAATACAGTAGAGCGTCAAAAATCCGAACTAATTTTGACCGACAGGGGTTTGGATTATCAGTTTGTTCGGATTTTTGAAAACAACCAAGAAAATGCCATTTAGGCTAAAATATATGCCCTTTAATCGATTAAAGTGGTTAAACAGTACAAGCAGTAATGTAATTACAATACAGTATGTAAGACTACTTACATATGATTTAGAAGAACCTGCACGTACACAGTAGGGCCAACATGATTACACTTGTAACTCTCAATTACAGTACAGTACATAATTAAAAGTTCACTTGTAAATTATAGTTAACACAAACGAAAAATAAAAAAAATACTGTATAGTATAGTTGCCTCAAAACGTAGAGAGACACCCCTCAGGTAGAACGGACCATCCTAATCACCTATTACAAACAATGCCTTTGTTAGAAGCGGTCACCAGGGGGACTGCCGGCATCGACTAATATTCCAAGAAATTCTGTGTTACACTACAATTTGCAAACAATTGATACATTAGGCCTACATTATCAAATGACGTCTCATTTTTTTCGTCTTACTTAGACGAATAAAAAACAATTTGAATCACAGTTCTACGACGTACCGTTACCGAAATAACAGTTGTCGCTTAACTTATTTAAATATTACCGAGTGATACTGATAAACCCGTTATCTATGAGTCATGTTGTTGGTATTTTGTTGGTAAATGCCTGCCCTGTCTTCAACCATTAGTCCAGTCAAATTGTTTTTTTTCACAGGAAGGTTTGGGGTAGTTTTGGTTTTTTCCATTTTATATGATTTTTGGGGTACTGAATCCGAATTTGAGGTTTGCCTACAAAATTTCGTGACGCATCATTGAAAAAAAATGCAAAGAAAGGTTAAAAATCTCATTTTTTAACGGGTTTTCTCTTATAACTCGAAAACTATCA
Organism: Philaenus spumarius; assembly: GCA_018207615.1. NCBI lineage: Eukaryota > Metazoa > Arthropoda > Insecta > Hemiptera > Aphrophoridae > Philaenus > Philaenus spumarius. The sequence goes on from JAGFPH010000144.1 coordinate 632,816, forward strand.
ACTTTTCATAAATAACCTTCCTTTTCAAAATGAATGAACATAAAATGTCCTACAAATTTTACGGTTTAGGTTTTTTTCTCCGACGAACCGTTTGGGCTTAAGCGCTAATTGAAAATTGTCGTATTTCGGCTGTCACCGAAAAACCCACTTTTTCACTCCAAAACCCAAATTTATTATTAGTTTATTATTTTCTCCTAATTTTAAGTTGAATACAATGTAGACTGGTTTCAACTGTTCTGCCATCTCCAGTATTAAAAAAATATTAGTTAAAATAATCCAAAAAATTTATATACCACGTTTTTAACAAACTAAAAAGTCCAAAAAATTTCTCCAACCCCCATTACAGATTTATAAGCCATACAGATGCCTAACCTCTTACAGATTGTTTCGAATATTTGTAATTGTGAATTTTTAATAGCTATGAAAATACTTGTAAGGTTATAACGAAACAGTGGGACGCTTGCAATAGATAATTGATTCAGCACCCTAAAACACATATAAAATGGAAGAAATCTAAACTACCCCATAACTTTCCCGCGGGGGTCTCTTTTGAGCACAAATTGACTGTATTAATAGTTCAGTTTGTTTGTTGCTTTTCGCCCGTGGTGTGATGGTGAAAATCTGCATCTGGAGCAAGTTTTTAACAGCCAACAACCATATCAAATCAACTGTCCCAAACAAATATTCGGAACAGCTAATTTGATATGATATTTGGCCTGCCAACCATTTTCATTTATTAATATATGTTCATTTGCACTTTCGACAGGATCGTTCGCTTGGTTACTATCACACCACGGACGTCAAATCTCAACGATATTCACTTGCGAAAAGCAACAAACAAACTGGACTATGGTCAAAGGCAGGCATTTACCAACAAAATACCTACAACATGACTCATAGATAACGGGTTTTTCAGTATCACTCGGCAATATTTAAATAAGTTAAGCGACAACTGTTATTTCGGTAACGGTACGTCGTAGAACTGTGATTCAAATGGGTTTTTATTCGTCTAAGTAAGACGAAAAAAATAAGATGTCATTCGATAATGTAGGCCTAATGTATCAATTGTTTGCAATTTATAGTGTAACACAGAATTTCTTGGAATATTAGTCGATGCCGGCAGTCCCCCTGGTGACCGCTTCTAACAAAGGCATTGTTTGTTAATAGGTGATTAGGACGGTCCGTTCTACCTGAGGGGTGACTCTCTACGTTTTGAGGTAACTGTACACTACTGTATGTACGACACACTGTTATAATGATTACACAAAAAGAAATGAATGAACTTTCTGTATGTTTACTGCTAGCGCTAAAGGAGCTTATTAGCGTGGCATACTGACAGCCAGTCTGCTGTATGGGCGAGTGGGAGCAGGTGTATTAAGAAGTGTTTAAAAAGAGATAATTCAAACTGTGAAGAAGATTTTTGTGAAATTTTTAACGACGCAATAATTGGAATTTGTGAAAACGAAATTTTTGCAGGGGCTGCCTCAGAAAGCGTTCGGATTATTGACATTCGGATTATCGACGCTCTACTGTACCTTTGTTTTACTGCTCGCAGTCCAATATATCTGTAATCGGTGACAACCGTATCACCTATTTTATTCAGGCATTGTCAAACCGAATTTTTGTTCTTTTGCATTCAATTTAAATGCGCGCCCACTTTAAAAACACATAATACACAACACATAAACATACATCACAACACCTTGAAATAAGAAACACTTAAAAAAACATGTCACAGTGCCACTCCTTCCTATGCACACGTGTTCACTCGTTTACTGAGCAATAAACACGTGTGTATAGGAAGGAGTGGCTCTGTGACATGTTTTTTAAATGTTTTTGTTAGTGTTTCTTATTCAAGGTGTTGTGATGTATGTTTATGTGTTGTGTATTATGTGTTTTTAAAGTTGACGCGCATTTAAATTGAATGCAAAAGAATAAAAATTTGGTTTGACAATGCTTGAATAAAATAGGCGAAACGGTCGTCACCGATTACAGAGATATTGGACTGAGAGCAGTAAAACAAAGAAAGGTATTTATATAATTATATGAATTAAGTATTACGGTTTTGTATTATAGTTTTGATAAATCTTTCGCAATGGCTGACTGTACAAAACTGGGGAGTTACTCACACTTCTATATCTGGTACATAGAAACCACTCAACTGGTAGAGTCTTTTTTACTACTTGCACAAATTAGCATTTAAAAATCTATAGAATGTGTTCCATTTAAGTAAAGTATGCATTATTATCTATTTTCATGTTCACAAAAGTACAGAAAACATTGCCGTGTTGGCAAAATATTTTTGAAAATTTTCTCCGTCTTGTTTTAGAGTTCCAAATCGGAAAATGATTTTTTGTAAATAAAAATTCCAAAATACACAAAATTTGGCGAAAAAGTTATGAATTGTAAAAGTGATCAATTAAAAAAAAAATACTTAAACGTATTAAAAAATATAAAGAAAATTTTAAATACAAAACTTGTTTTTGTAAACTTTATAATACAGACAAAATTTCCTACAATTCACTAATTCACAATAACTAAAATAAATTAAACACAACACCAAACCAAATTAAACACTACACACTGAATAAACGAACATTGTAACTGGAAAATCATGATACTATGTGATAGATTCAAAACTTTGTATATTTTTTGTGATTGTTATAAGTAATGAACTATATATCAAATTATTTGTTAGAATCTCATATATACAACCTATTAAATATTATTATCGATGTATCTGCTGCAGCTGTCATTTAACGGATAGATGGTTAAAAATAATTATCTTCAGTAATTTTAAAGAGTCTTGGTAAATCATGGTAAACGCCTGCCTCTAAAGTTATAGAGTTTTGCAGACATTACAAAGTAAATTGTTATACTTGTTATTAACAAAGATTTAGTCCTAATTATGTCTAGTCAAACTTATTGGTTGCCTTAGGTTCCTCTCCGAGCAAGTATCTATTCCATGAGGGCTGCATGCTGAGTGAGGTGCATTTCAAATTACTCAACTACACCGAGGCTAAGAAATATGCTGAAATTGCTCTGAGCCAGAATTCACCTAGTTCAAGAACAGCTCTTATGCTATTGATTAAAAGTCTGACTTTTTCTGATCAAGCAGATGATTGGAAGAGAGCTATAGAGCTGTCACAAGTTAGTATAGAAAAAATTGGTTACATAAAACATTATTACAACATAATTTTTCTGACAATTTCTTTAAATGTTTTCCGTTAAATACATGTATGATTTCATTTTATCTTCTTTTACAATTTTTTTATTCAACACCTTCGTATAGTTGCTTCAAAATGTAGAGAGATACCCCCTCAGGTAGAACGGTCCGTCCTTATCACCTATTGACAAAAAATGCCTTTGTTAGAAGCAGGCACCCGGGACTGCTGGCATCCTCCTGTTATTCCAAGAAACTATGTGTCACACTATAATTTGAAATCAATTGATACATTATTTATCGAATGACGGTTCATTTTTTTGTCTTACTTGGACAAATAAAATGACAGTTTTAAGATATAACGTACTGAAATAACAGTTGTCGCTTAACTTTCACCATCACATCACGGGCGCTCTTATGTCAGTAACGGTACGTCGTATAACTGTGATTCAAATTGTTTTTTATTCGTCTAAGTAAGACGAAAAAATGAGCCGTCATTCGATAATGTATCAATTGTTTGCAAATTATAGTGATACAGAAATTTTTTGAATAGCAGGCAGATGCCGACAGTCCCGGGTGGTTCCTTCTAACAAAAGCATTGTTTGTCAACAGGTGATTAGGAAGGTCCGTTCTACCTGAGAGGGTGTCTCGCTACGTTTTGAAGCAACTATAACCTTTGGTATTTGCAGGAATGGATCACTTCATTGTTGCTTAGTACTATCAAGCAAGAGTAGTGATTGGTGTTCCATGTAGTGGTTATGTGTACTACCATTTCAGACCTAAATTTGGGGTTTTCAGTAGTTACCCTGGCTAATATTTTAACGTTAAAAAATATTCTTTTTGATCATAAACAACATATTTCCTTTATTTGTGTGAAATTTCCTTTTATATAAAATAAATTTTAACTGTTATAACCATTTCATTTATTTCAGGAACATTATTCGGACGATGATTTTGCATTGTTGGAATACTGTGCGAGGGCATATTTAAAGTCAGAATCCTGGACAGAGTTTGAACAAACTATTGGCAAGCTTCAGTGTAATTCGACATATGCTGCAGTGTCAGGCCTACTATTAGCAGAGGCTAGGGCGAAACAGGGCATTGCTGAATTAACCGACAGCCTGGCAATTTTAGCTGACGAATTTCCCGGCAATGTAGAAATAATATACAAGCTTGGGATTCAATATGAAGAGAAGAAGGATTACCAAAGTGCACACACAATGTTCATTAAGGTAAGTCTAGGTGTACTGTTATTTTTCATTTTTTCCTACAAAGAGTCTCACAGACTAAATTATCAGTAGACTTACACATTAACAAATAAGCTAATTTAAGAAAAAAAAAATTGTAATCCAAAGTTCATATGTTAAATATTGTAGTACTGTAACATGACCAAAATTTGGACAGAACTTACCATTTAAAATTGGAACCAAAATCGATTATTTGGTATTGCTGTGATACTTGAAACGTTGTCCCATGAGTCCCTGCTTTGTATGCAATCACAAGGAACAAACCGTTTCTGTTAAAATGAAATAACTTTTATTCTAATTCTATTGTCTACAAAATGAAATTGCATGTATTTAATGTATTAAATATTATATATTTACATGTATTATTTTTCTACTTGATTTGTTAAACAACCTTATCTTAGAACAGTACCTATATAACAAAATTTAAAGCAATGAAACATTAACGTGTAACAAACGGCTGTGGAGGACATATATCACTATTTGATCATATAATTCGTGGTTAACATGACTTATATGGTTACCTTTGTAACCAATTAATTGGTCCCTGGATCTTGTAATTTACCAGATCTGACATCCACACACAGAGAACCAGCTTTGACGACTATTATATAACCACATATATTATTTCTCAAGGCCATTTTTTTGGTCGGTACGCCATAACTTCCTTAATACATCATCAAATTACATAAATGAGCCATCATTTTAAAGCTTTCCTTAACCGCTACACCGGAAAAATATACAAAATACAATTATACGAAAAAATACAGAAAAAAAAAAAAGATATAAAGAATCCGAAAGTAACAGTGATGTAAGATCAAGTAAGTTGTAGGGATATTTTCCTGGCGTTGGCAACACTGATGATAACAATACCCAGCTGGAGAGATGCCGTTACCCCACTAGATTGCTATTTTTAATTAATTGTAAGTGTGGTTATAAACAGCATTGTGGATACACCTATTTGTTGTTGTTTACCTTCTGCAAGTTGGTAAGTTGTTTAAAAATATATAATAACAATAACAAAATTATTTCTCTTTAACATGGATTTAAAATAATAAAACACTGTCAGTAAGTTAGAATGTGAATGCTTCGCACGGGTCAGCTAGTAAAGTAATTAATTACTATTTTATTCAATTCTCTTAACTGGAAGATATAACAAACTTAATTGGTAGGTAAATAGGCTTGGAATCAATTAGTCGGATGTTGTAATAATTATCTACACATTTTATAATAAAACTTAAACCACACTCAATAAAACAATCTATCTTCATTGCATCACCTAACTAAACTCCGTGTTCTTTCCTGCACATTAATTAATGTACGTTTTGATACATTCTGTAAATCAATGATCAAGATTAAGGTCTTGAGTGTGTTATAGTACCCCTTCGGGAAAAAATCTTTGTGTTACATACAAGCTAGCACTATTTGTGGAGAAAGTGTTTAGGAGTCAAAATAAAATCCAACTCTTAAGGCCAGTGAAAAATGATCAGTCCAGAGTGAAGATGACTTCCAACTCTTCCAATCGCGCCAAAAAACCATTTATTACAAAACTCTGAAAATGTTAAAGGTGTACTATAACTTTTTTCAGCCTGAATTTACTTACCTTTCATTTCCACACCATTAATTTGTCAATAACATATCAAAACATGTCAGGACTACAGAAAAACTGCTTTGTGTCAAGATAATCATTGCACAACCATATTACATGAGTCCCTGCTACTACATACTGTATGCTTCACATTTTCGGCCTTAGCTTTTGCTGGTTGTGGACAATACAACTAAGGAATCAGAAAAAAAGCTTAGTTCTTTATCAATATGAAATCCCTCGTGAAGTTTGAAAATTCAGCTATGGAAACTTATGCTTTCTTAAAAGAAGTGTACAGAGATAAGTGTTTTATCATTCACTCACAGTCTTGGAGTGGTTTAAAAAGTTTGAAGAGAAAACTGAGCTGACAAAATAGTTGTTTGAGTATTTGAATTGTTGCTAAGTTTTACGAAATTGACAAAAAAAGTGTCTATCATATACTACACGAAAGTTTGAACATAAACAAATTGTGTACGAAAAGAACCTAACACTCGAACAAAATGAATTTTGAGTGAATGTTTGTGCTGAAACTTTTAAGCAGGTCGTAATCTCTTAAAGAGGACAACCGTTCAATTGTGTACATTAATTAGGTACTCAAAGTTTATACTGGTAATAAAAATTACTGCATTGAGATAAATTGAGCCCTTCATGGTTCGCTGAAGGGTAGTCGTGGACTGTTTATCAGAACCAAACTCCAGGCCTCACCACAGTCTGTTAGACATTTTTTCGACCAAGCATTTCATTTCTGTACTAGAACATCCACAATCTCGATCTGAGTTATTATTTTCTACATTCACCAAGATCAAATCGGCTGTGAAATGAACCAGATTTGAGTCCGAAGAAGCTGTGAAGAATAATTGATGGGAGAATATGCATTTGGGGAAATTGCTCAGAACATTGCTTCAAGAAGTGGACAATTTGTATGGCGAAGTGTAGGGATCATGCAAGGTGATAATGTTTGCATTGTAAAAATAATTATTAAAAGATTCTACAACCGTCTGTTTTATTCCAGCCACACATGGTTTGTGTGTGTTTTTTATACAAATAGTTTGATTAGTTGAACATTACTATTATTGCTCGTTATTAGACTGAAGACGTCCTTATCATGTCCATATTGCCATTACAACTTGTGTTAAAATATTTTAATGTGTATAAAATCTATTATACTTTATTAAGATAATATATGTCAGATTAGACTAATAACCAAATATAAAAATGCTGTTTGCAGGCTGCTCAACTAGCACCACACTGGTACAAAATATACCTACAGTTAGGATATCATTATAGCCAATATTTCCGTGATTATGACAAAGCTCGTCGCTGTTATCAAAAAGCGATGTATCTTAATCCTGACTCTGATGAAACCGGGATAGCTCTTAGTGATGTATTTAAACAACTTGGCGATGTGGTTAGTATTTATTTAGTTACATTTATTTTCTATACTTTGAAATAAATCTCATATAAACAACACTGAATTATTTAACAAGAAATAAAAAAATGCTTTAGTTAATACTTTAGTTGAAATATCAACAAGTATTTAAAAATTATGATTCCTTGAGTCCATTGCATGTCACAGGGACTTATTTTAAAATAAAAGATGCTGTAAATCTTGTGCTAGTCTTCATACTTTAAAAAAAACTATGTAATTACACATATTATGTAAAGTATACTTTTAAAATGACCCATGTATCGATACTTCTTAAAGTTTTGCTCCACGGTGCAATCATTTTCATAAATTAAATCATGTCATTATTAAATTTTATGCTATTTTTAGGTTAGTTACAGATTATTATCTTTGACCAAATGTATAAATTTTCATTATTAATAATTTTGTTTTAATTGCCATGTTCATACCTGACAAAGGCTCTTAGGATTGGCCAAAGCTAGGTTACTGGAAGGAACTTAGCAACAAGTAGTAGTAACCAAAGCAAGATTATAATGATGTGTGTTTTATTTTTCTTAATTTTGATATGTTCTAGGCCAACAACTTAACATTACTAGAAGTAATTTCAAAGTCAAGGAATGCATTGTGGGCATGGTTAAGGCTAGGCTTACAACATCTAGAAGTAGGAGACAGTTCTGCAGCTATTGATTCTCTACGAGCTGCTCTTAGGACTGATCCTAATCATAGGTTGGTCTATTCAAACCTTATTATGTATGTGTAGTCAAAGGTTTGAATGTTTGTTGATTCATGTCAGCTGAGATTGAAGCGATGTATAATAGGTAAAAACTTCTTATCATTTAGGGTATCTATTTAGTGCCAGTGTAAAAGAAGTGCACAGTGTAATTTAGAAGTAAACATTGACAATGTTTAATGGTTGTTATCATTGATTCATTATTAAGAACATGTACATCTTTACCTGATCAAAATAAGCTCCAAATGTTACAACACAATTTTGAAAGTATTAAATTAATGACAGTTAAATGTGAAGTAATTCAGTTGTCTTTAGTTGTTATGCCCTTAGAGATATGGATAGGATATTATTAAATACTAGCTGTAATAAAATAATTACTGTTTTTTATATTTTTTCAAATCATTTCACTATTTAATATAAATTGAAATAATATTTTAGGCATATTTTTGAATTTAATAACTTACTACGGTACTAAAATATGTAATAAGTTTAAAATTTAAACGAAAATCATGGAAATTTAATGCCGAATAAAGTTTTACTATTTGACTCATAGAAGTGTATTTCAAAAATTTTAATTTTGTATAGCAATTTTTTTAAATTTTATAAGTAAGCAGACAAATTTAACCTGTTAGTAATCCCATGCGCAAATAAAAGTAACAACGCAACGTATTTGATACTTGTATTTATATAGGAAAGCCACAACCTCTGCAGCTCGGCTAATTTTTCATTAGTTGTATTCTACAATCTGTTTACTGTATAAAACATCAATTTTAGTTCTAGTTAATTCTGATAGGGTGCGCGAGCATTCTCTATCGGACAATTCATAACCTTGCCTTGCTGTTTCTAACACAGTCATTGCATAACCTGTGTTCGCAAACTAGTTTGGCTTATGTTGTTTTTTGTAATGCTAAGTATAGTAAAAATTGTTTTAATTAATACAGAATTAGAGTAAAATATTTTTATAAAAGGAATAAGTACATGTTCTAGCGGTTAGGTAAGGTTAGGCAGTTTTGGGGACAACATTTGAAATTATGTGACTATAAATAATTATTCAAAACTTTTTTAGCTCTTAATTCATATTTTTATACAGTAAGCACAATAAAAAACAAATTAGACAAAACAAGTTTACATAAAAAACTCACTAATTTGGGGTATGGAGCTAAAGGGAAAACCCACTAACCAACAGGTTGGTTAAATATTAATCAGTATAAAATAATGTTTAATTTTATTGCGTTATTTAGTTGCAAATACTTAAACAAGTATTATTTATTTAAATTAAGCTGAAATAGCTATTTGTGCAACATGTGCGCAAAGTGCCACTTTGCTGTACGGGAGAAACGTTTGACGCAATTTTCTCGAATGCAGCAAAAACACTTTGTGCTCGTGTTGCACATAAGATTTTTCCTAGGCTTGCTGTAGCCAAGGCGGCAATTTACATCTTAAGTTATAACAACTCTTAAATAGCCTAACTACAACTCGCTATCAATAATATTAATGTCAGATTAGGAAATAATAAACGAACAATGAACCGCTGACTAGTTTTATGTTTAAAAGTCAGCACATGAATAGTATATAAACATTTGTCTATAACGTTGCCAAGGGAACATTTGTCTATTGTATGTCAAGGGAACGTTAACATTTAGCCTACTTTGCGTACCCGGGTACGCAAAGTAAATCCCATTTGATTAACATTGCACTTCGCCGCACACGTGCGGCAAACAACTACTTTCGGTTCTATTAGTAGTGTGACAAGAGCTACTTTTCATAATGTAATGATACAAAATTCGAATATACAAAGTAAACAGTAGTCACATC
>JAGFPH010000144.1:661237-681942 GCA_018207615.1 Philaenus spumarius
GATATGTAAATGTGTATGTGTGTATATGTTTTATTTATTTTAATGTGTGATGATCTCTTCGGAGTGATTATAACTTGATAATGGAGTTTCGGCTCCGAAACATGTCGTAAGGAATACACGACTAGAAGTCACGTGACGGACCTAACAAGGTAATCTTATTATTATTAATTATAATAGTGACTTGGTACCACAAACATGCTAATCTAATTTTTAGTTTAACTCAACCATTCTTGACAACATTTATAGCAATCGATCAGTCGTTTGAATTTAGATTGAGAGATCTTTAGATACAGGACATATTATACAAGTAGCCAATGTTGTGGAGGCATACATTATGATGTCAGGAAAATTTCCATTATTGATTTTTTCGTTTTAGAAATACAATAGAAGTCACAGTTACTAAGGCCGTCGAGTTCATCAGAATATTTCTACAGCTAATTCAAAAATTGTAAAAACCTTTTCCTTTTTTACGAAACTATGTCACATTTTGATCGAACTCAATATCATCTGATCATATGAGTCCCATGGAAGTTTCATTGGTTAGATGTGTTAATAAATTCAGGTACATCATCAAATGTAGTGTTTGGGTAAAAATCACCTCCAAATTGAGAAAGGAACAACTGCAGCATTTGCTGTCAACTGTTTATGTCTAAGATTACATATCAAACCTTCTTCTTCCTCATTTGCAGAATTTTCATCTGATAAAAGTGTTTGTTTCTTGAGGCTCTATAAATATTTAATGAAAATTATTATCTTTTAATGTTAAAGTTCTTCAAAAATTTCACCAAAGTTCAAACCTTTCAAGAGCAAAAGTCAAATAGTTTCCATTGTAAAATATAAACAAATTGAAAGTAATTTACAGTATAGTTTCGATTATTCTATCTTCGGTTTTCCGACATTCCGTTTTATCCGACACAACAACAGTATATATTTATGAAGTATATAAGACATTGATCAAAGCTGTACTTTTTTCAATTTACAATAATATTGCTCATTAATATTTTTTCTTCAAAAGTACATTATATAGCTTGCTTGAAATACTGTAACCTAATCTGTACAATCGGTACGTGAATGTAAAAGTTAAAAATGTGTAATTGTCAGGTAATATCGGTTTTGTATTGGTTCTAGTGCTAACTAGGGATGGGTCGATTTTCGATTCCAAAAGTCGATTCCACCGATTCTCGGCACTGGAATCGGCATCGAGTCGATTCCGGGAAGTCGATTCCGAGCTCGGTTGCCACCAATCTCTGCAAATACGTTTGGTACGCCGATTGCCGCGCCCCCGATTTATATTTCCTCGTTATATTAGTCGTTACATCCCATTTCATTCCAATACGAAGTATTCGGGGAAATCAAGTACCCACAGTGAATGTCCGCAAAAAAAATTGATGCCCGAATACAATTTGTGCCAAATTAATGCCATTGGTGAAATATTATTTAAAATAAAATGACGAATATCCGCAAAAGAATGTGACGTCCGAATATTATTAGTGCTAATTTTATAAAACACCCGGCATTCGATCGCAATTATATAACAGCGTATGTCCGTGAATAAACCTACTACCGAGAACAATGGAATGTCCGTATAAGAAATTGTTACCCAAATACAATTAACCTAGTCCAATTTAATAAAAACAATGCGTTAAATACAATAGCGTTAAAACATAATTTAAGTGCCACAGTGAATGCACGCAAAAAATCGATGTACGAATACAATTTGTGTCAATTTTATGAACATGAACTACCATTGGTGAAATATTATTTAATTTAAAATAAAATGACGAATGTCATCAAAAAAATACGACACCGGATATTATTAGCGCTAATTTTAGAAAACGCCGGCGTAAACCTTAATTTAAATTACAACGGCTAAGGTAAAATGTAATTTAGATGACAGTTGTAAAATTCGGAAAAAGTGGAAATTAAATGAAGCTATTTTCGGGAATGAATAACAAGTAAAACAAAGGCATTCCATTGGGACTCTTATACAAATCATAAATCACGGGTAACGTAAGTCCCAAAATTGTAGAAAATGTTTTACCCGACCTAAAGCAAATAGAATTATTACTTTAAACTTTCGTTACCGATCTATAAAATGTGTTAGTTTTCGTCACAGTAGACACCCTAATTCTATAAATAGACACGATAAGAAATGAATCCATAACTGGTTAACCTTGATCCTACCTGACTTGACTTCTTGTGTACAAGTAACAGTCTACGCATGAACAAAAATAAAACAAGAAGTGTTTACTTAACAAAGCTAACAATTGCCTAAACCTTTTAGTGGGGAAAATGTCTATTTACATCAAATTAAGAATGTTTTACATTTTCCCTACCTACTAACATTTATTTTATATGGTTTTTCTGTTCTTAAGTTGTCCTTAAAAAGTTAAACCCTTACTCTTTAATAGTATATTACGTTACAAGCCCGGTAAATAGATTTTTCCGTGCGAGCATGATAGTTCCCGGGTGACGCGCTGCCGGGATTTTCATGTGCAAGCACGGAAAAACTTACCGGACGAGTTACGTACGATATCTATCATTATACTACACCGAAAAGCAACACATTTTAAAACAAAACATCTTTTTATTTAAAAAAAAAACTTGTTTGATCTTTCTGTTATATTTCCATTGACAAAATCAATAAGTTGTTTGCATAAAACTTATGTTTATTCTTATTTGAAATGAGCTGGAGAACGGTAAACAGCTGTTTACTTAAAACTGATACGTTTTTGGATCAAAACTTTGAAAATTCAGTGTGGGGTATCGTTTTATATGTTTTTGGGTACGGGAAAATCGATTTTGACAGTTAAAAAGTCATAGCGCTTCGGAGTCACGTTTTTGGATCAAAACTTTGAAAATCCTGTGTAGGGTATCGTTTTATATGTTTTTGGGTACGCGAAAACCGATTTTGACACTTAAAAAATCGTAGCGCTTCACGATCACGTTTATGGATCAAAATTTTGAAAATACAGTGTGGGGTAACGTTTTATATGTTTTTGGGGCTCGGGAAAACCGATTTTGACCGTTAAAAAGTCGTACCGAGAAAACCGAGAATTATGCGTGATTTTTTTGTCCCTTTGCTTTCAGATAGAAAACAGGTTTTTTATACAGTATAATGAAAAAATATATATATATGTATACATTTTATAATGAATCCAAATCAGCAGTTTTATTTAAGTTCCTCTTAGTTCGATAACAATACAGTAAAACCTCTTATATCCGGATTAATGTGGCGCCGGGCGATCCGGATATAAAAAAATCCGGATTTGAGACAGGTTTTTTTTTAATATGGGTAAATTGGTTGAAATTAGGGATGGGTCGATTCTCGATACCACCGATACTTTAGCTTTGGTATCGGTATCGAGAATCGATAGCCGAAACTCGATACCGATTACCGATACCAAGAAATACTCAGTTGTCAGAACTGCCCGTTCTCGTATAGACTCCGTGAATGTAATCTCCGGTATTTGCAATCGCATTCTCTGTATTTTAACTCAATTCAGCATTTAACAATAAATATCAGTAGGGAAAATGTAAAACATTATTAATTTTATTAATTTTCCCCAGTAAAATGTTTTAGGCGATTGTTTCCTTTCTTAAGTAAACGCTTCTTGTTTTATTTTTATTCATACGTAGGCTGTTATTTGTACACAAGAAGTCTAGAGTAGGCTCAAGGTCAAACACTTATTGATTAGTTTGTTATCGTTCTATAGAATTAGGGTGTCTACTGTGAAGAAAAATAACACATTTTATAGATCGGTAACAAAAGTATTTACACTTTAAAGTAATAATTTTATTTGTTTGAAATCGGGTAAAACTTGTTGGGACTTACGTTACCCGTGATTTATGATTTTTATGGGAGTCCCGACGGAATTCCTTTGTTTTACTTTTTATTTAACCAAGCACTTAAAGACACAGTTAAACAAGTTGCAAAAGAAATCGAACGAACTGCCAAACATCACGCATACAACAGAACTGACTACTACAGTATTACTATTTCCGGAGGGGTGAAGCTGTGAGATGGGTAGGCACATTGTTTGTAGTGTAGTGACCTTTACCTTGGCCACCTCCCCTAGCGCTCGCTTTCTCCGAATTCGTGGATACAATTCCCTACAGCCCAACTCAAAAAAATCATTCGCTACTGCAGTATTTAGTCAAAAATATTCATTTTTGATAGATATATTTATTATTTTTTACTACGCCGGATATCGGAGGTTTCGGATATGAGAGGTTCGCATTAGAGAGGTTCGGATTAGAGAGGTTTTACTGTATTAACAAATAACATTAAAGTGAAAAAACCATGCAGTTAAAATTAAATAACAATGTTTACTTTCCTTTACAATTATGGTAATTGGAATCGATGGAATCGGGAATCGATTTCTTGGAATCAGAATTGGTATCGGAATCGATTAATTTGAGAATCGACCCATCCCTAGTGCTAACCAAGGTAACATAGGCGTGGCACCAGTGCACTCACTACTCCCACTATTCCATGTAAGCGTATGTCACTCAGTCAGTTTTATTTTAGCTAACGCAGTGTGAATACAGTTTGAATATGCGTGTAAGTTTTTTTTCATACATTCTTGTGGTGAAATAAAGTGTTCTTCTGTACTGTAATGTCGAAAGAAAAGATATAGAAGGTTTCAATTAAGACAAAGCTTTAAAACGACTGAATAGAGGTGAAACTATGCAGAAAGTTCCTGATGAGCTTCGCTTAGAAAGAGCTGCTGTAGGCAATTGGAAAAGAGACATGAGCTAGAAAAATGGAGTTGCGATCGTCATTCAGAAGATGTTCTTAAAAATAGAAAACTATGAAATGGTGTAAGCATGAAAACAAGAGAGGCATTATTTTTATGGTTTTCTGAGCAGAGAATTAATGGAGTGCCTATTTTAGGTCATATTCTGCAGCAAAAAGCCCTTATGTGCCAAAAAAATCGAAAAGTTCTAAGAGAAATGAATGAACTTCCTGTATGTTTACTATTAGCGCTAAAGCAGCTTATTAGCATGATAGTGAAAATACTGACACCCAGTCTGCTGTGAGGGCGTGTGAGAGCAGGTATTAAGAAGGGTTTAAAAAGTGATAAAAATGTCAAACTGCGATGAAAATTTTTGTGAAATTTTTGCAGAGGCTGCCTCGGAAAGTGTTCGGATTTTTGACGTTTCGGATTATTGACGTTCAGATTATCGACGCTCTACTGTATATACTGTAATTATTGTACGAATTTAATAAGATTGTATAAATATAATACACCTCTGCGTGAATACAAGTGGGTTTCTCCAAATGAATGCCAAAGGCATACTGGTACTGTACAGTGAATTAGTTAGTGACATCAATTTAGTGTACAGCAAGTCAAATTAATTTAAAAGAAGTGACTTGAAATTTTTCGATTAGCGAAAGAGTTAGCTACGAAAGTGTCAGAAGTCGATCCTTCTCTCGAACCAACGGTCAATAAAATTCAGTCGAGAAATTGACATGGTATTAGTGCAGTACAACAAAGTACGAAAAGAACTAGAACTAAATAAAAAACAATCAAAGATTACAAGTTTTTTTTTTTAAACTTAATTTTAATCTATATAATTGTAGTGTTATAGATTTCACAGTGATAAATATTTCTAGAGTGGACTGTAAAGTTGTTAGTCTTTTAGTGAACTGTGTCGATGATTAGTGTTTTAGTGTATTTAGTGTTATGAAATTGTAATTAACATTCTGATGGTTAAACAGGATACTTTTTTCAAAAATAAAGTAAATAAAATTTAAGTAAACATGAAATTTATTACTTATGCAAATTAATTATAGGTATTAGTACATAATGTTTTAAAATGTTCTAGATGTCACGAACATAACCTCCCTTTTCCCATAAAGATTTGGTTTTCGCTATTCGTGCTTTTGTTATTCGCGGCAATTTTTCGGAACCTATCCCTCGTGAATAGCGAGGGATTGCAGTATATCAAACTCTTTATACAAATGAAAAAATTATCAAAAGTTTAGTTCTAATTCTGGGGTCTTAATCTGTTTACACAATCTAGAAAAGTATTATTATACGGAACATGGTATGGTCGGTTTCAAAGAACATGTATCACAATTAACTATTGGATGTTTACATTTTACTCCATCTATTTATTGAACTTTATAATCTAAATAAAACATATTTACAAATAGAATACAAATAAATAAAAACTGCAATATGTTGTCAAAACATATGAAGTTCCTTAACCTTTTGCACTCTATTTATTTGACACTTGGCTGCTCCACCAGATCCAATTAAAATATTACTGTTTGCAGAATTATTTTTGTAAATTTGCTAAAAAATTCCTATAAATAGTAAACATAAGTTATTATATATCATTTTGTTCGGAATAAAACAGAGAATAAGGAAAAAATTGTTGAAAGATTAAATAAAATAAACGGTACCAGGAACTGGCACATACTTTCTCACAAACATATTTAAATTATTAAACAGATTCACGGTGACTTGTAGGGTGGGGTAGGAGAGGTGATTTTGTATTAAAGTTGTTTTCCCATTAAAATCCATAAAATAACGGGAAACCCAACTTTTCTCAAAAACGGCTCGAACGATTTTGATTAAAATTTTATAGTTTATAGTACTTTATTTCCCTAATAAACTATAAAATTTTAATCAAAATCGTTAGAGCCGTTTTTGAGAAAATTAGATTTTTCCGTTATTTTAAGGGTTTTTATGGAAAAATTACCCTTAAAAATAAAAAATTCACAAAAATGAAAAAACACCTGGAGATACCGTGGATTAGTACCTCCATACCAAATTTCATCAAAATCGGACGACTGGTTTAGGCTCTAGGTCTGATAACATCCACACAGACACACACACAGACATCACTCCAAAAACCACTTTTTTAGGTTCAGGGGGACCCAAAATGGATATTTCCACCAAAAACTCAAACTCCAAAATTTTGACGAATACAATACTTTCTCCATATACTATGGTATAGGGGGAGAAAGTAAAATGTTTCATTGAGTAGGCCTATTTTGAATATAATCGGTCAAAAAAATTAATCGATTATTTTGTTTTGTAATGAAATTAAAAATAAGAATAATAAAGTTTAGAGCTTTTAAAATACTTTATTACACTAAATGTGACCATAATAAATAATTTAAAAAATATTCTTGAGGTTTAACAACATTTTTTATTGAGTAGGCCTATTTTGAGTATATTAGGTCAAACAAATAAAAAAAAATATGTTTTTTTTTATGAATTTAAAAGTAGTAATAAAAATGATTAGAGCTTTAAAAATAGTTTTTACAGTAAATATGTCTGTTTAAGTATGTCAACTGTATTTATATTTATTCAAAAATTTATTTTAACAATAAAATTTTTGTGAAATAATGGTACATAATTACGTTAACGTATAGTTTAAACAGTTGACATTTCTCAACACAAAATAAAACAAAAACAAGATCTTTACATTATTTACATTAACAAAATTTACACAAAACTGCAAAATAATAACGTACAATAAAAATAAATACCACTTGAAAAAGCGTAAACAAAAGTTACAAGACGCAAGATAAAAGACGATGCTATTTGTATTTCTTGATCATGACTGGCAAACAGCTGCTCAACTTCAGAGAGATATAAAATTATATTCAACAGCCATTATAATCTGTCACTGGTTTCTAAACTGTTTTAACAACATTGAAGTCTCATTAGACCGAAAACCACAGATTCTACACTTGTTTAGAACATAGAAATCATATTAAAACTTGTGTCGGAATGAGTCCGACAGTGGAGCGCAATGGCAAATTAGCGATGTCGGACTGAGTTCGCCGATGGAGCGCAAAAGGTTAAAGTCTCTAATGGAAAAGTGATTGATTTGAAAAACAATGTTTAAATTCAATATTTTAAAAATACTTGTTGTGTAACTTATCTCAGTCTTTGTTCAAAAAAATTTTCAGTCACAAACACTTATTAACAGTCTCATTTGTCCAAGACACTGGATACTCCTGCACACTTCAACTAAATTATGAAATCATAGCATCCTTTTACAATGCATTGGACGTACGTCCACTCACTTTGAAAGCCAAGAGAAGAACAAATATACCGTACCATAACATACAAAATTATTCTTTCTTATCTTAAATTATCTTTTTAGGATGTTAAAATTGTCATTTCTATTTTGTATTTATGGCGCTAAATTTTAATGTGACAGGTGTTAAATCATTTTATCGTTACCAATATACTTTTGAATTCAAATTGACAAATGTGTTAAACTCTGAGAAAGATACTACAACGATAAATCTTAGTAAAGAAAGAAAAGATTGGTGTATAAATTATACCTTCATAATAATATGTGGCTAATCATACTAGCAAATGTTTAACTTATTTCCCTGTTTAAAAAAATGTATATATTATTTTTGTGTTATATTAATATCAGGTCTAAAGAACTACGCCTTGGCTCAACATGCGTTTATCAAAGCTGCAGAAGCTGACGATACCGTCCCGGTACCTTGGAGCAACCTAGGAACACTTTATTTTACGTTGAAAAATGTTAAATTGGCGAACCAAGCATTTAAATTTGCTCAGAGAGTTGAACCAGCATATCGACAAAGCTGGATTGGACAAGTAAGTTTTTAATAAACATGATTAAAAATTATATAAATATAATCAAATATTTTTTTCTTTTTGTCCTTAACTCAAGATAAACTAGTGAATTGTTTTTGTGAATAAACATTTCTTTGTGTTTGAGATTTAGTAATAATAAAATATTGGTTTCTTTCTTACTCAAATAAACAGTTTTTGCAATTTATAGTAAAAAGTTAATTATTCAATTTGTGTGTACAATTAAAGAGCACCTTAACACGTTCTTTGCTACGCAAATTCCGTATTTCCTATCCCAGAAGCTGACCTTTTATTTTTTATATTCTAAATGAGTAGAAATTACTTTATTTTAAAGTGGGCGTACATGTGCGTCCATAGCACATAGGCTTAAAATTTTATCTTTTTTCCATAGGCGCTGCTACGGGCACACATGTGCGTCCATAGCACATAGGCTTAAAATTTTATCTTTTTTCCATAGGCGCTGCTACGGGCACACATGCGAGTCCAACATTTATTGTTGTATTATCTTTTGTTTTCTTTACAGATATGTACAAAATCAACATAAAGGTCGTCCAATTCACTCATCCTAAGTTTATTAGGGTCAACACATTGCACTTCGGTACATTTTCTCTTCCAAGATGAACCAGGTTCACCATTATCACACATATTGACGTTATTACAACAATAAACACTTCACTTCAAAACGAAAGTGTGTTTTATGTTATTGAATATATTATTAACAACTCCACAATATCGCATAACCTCAATCACTAACAGCTATACTACAGTTTACCGCCAAATACAACGTTAGCGCTGAGCGCACATGTGCGTCGGCTGTTTCACATAGTGTTCAGTGTCAAGCTCACATGTGCGTCATTAGCAGGGAACGTGTTAAGGGGGCACTCCGCCATAAAAAAAAAATGTTTATTTTTAAAGCAAACCTAATTATTTTATGTTTTATATATTATATGAGTGTTGGTTATTGTGACTTTTCCATAAGTTTTGCCCCCCCTCCCCTAAAGGGGGGGGGTTAATTTTTACGGATTTAACTAGGCATCACTTTGGCCAGACATAACTCTGTAAAAAATATGTTATTTAATTTTTTTTATAAAAAATTTTAGTAAAATCTTTTTTTAATCATTTCTTAAAATCTCTATTATAGGACCATACTACAGGTTATATATAATTATGGTACTTACGTCCGTCTTGTGACTTACTGTAACTTAATAAAGTTACGCGTTTCGGAAACTATGTTCCATCTTTAGAATATTCACCCTTTGAAAGTTCGTCAATAAAGCGTCATTGCTTTATCAATCGTCATGGCAACCATCAATGGAAAGGTTCCGGGTTCAATTCCCATTGACCCCGAATAATTTTCTAAATGGTTTCTTAACAGACATCGTTGGCTGTGGTTCGGATTCCACGTAAAACTGTAGGTCCCGTCTTCATTAGCCTTAAGTGCAAAACAGTAGGACGTTAAACAACAAAAAAAAAAAAAAATAAAAAAATAAAAAATAAAACACTCGCACATACATATAAATAACAAATATGAACAAAAACTACACGGAGGGTTTTCACCAATGGTAGTCCTTACTTAAGTTACAGTAAGTCACAAGACGTACGTAAGTACTATAATTATATTATCTATGTGACTTGGATACTTATTCTCAAAAATGAGTTTAAATACTACAGGTTGTGCAATGAAATGTCCTCTTCAAAATAAAAAAAAAATATGAGGCTATCTCAAACACAACTTTAGTTATGTCTGCAACAGTAAATCAAAACGTGTGAAGAGAAAACTTTCGGAAAACGGCCTAGAAAAAGACTCAGTTATTTGGAGAATATACATCTGTAATCCTGAAATATGTATAAGAATTTTGTTTTAGATAAAACAAACTAATTATAAGCATATTATCAATACTTATATATCAAATTGTTCAGAAAATCACAGGGAACAAAACTAGGCGAAATTTTTAAAAAAATTTTGTCATTTTTTATCAATATTAAGGTGGAGTACTCCCTTAAAGTCTAACCTTAACCCTGGAACTGGCAGAAGGCCATGCATGGCCTTCTCTCAGGCGCAGAACGCAACAACTTGACACATTTGCAAAAATTTGCATATATTTGCATAATCGCTAATTTAACCCACTTAAAATTATCCAATCGTAATAAAACTGGCACCATTGGAAAGGAAATGAATTAAACTTCAATTTTTGTATTTACAACTTTTTCGTAAAACGTATATTTACATACGTAATCATCGTTTTAAAATATGCATATCGGGCTACAGCTGTTTCCACGCGCGAATCTGCAAACAATTGGACTGTTATTTCCCACTTCTTCAACGTTCAAGACTATCTACACAAATATTTCTTTGGCTATTATAAATACACCATTGGATTCGTCACGATTTTATCTTTCTGTTGGTGTCTTCCAATCAGATGTCACTGTAAAATTAGTCTTTCATTCATGAGGTACTGTAAACCCTTGCGATTGGACAGTCTCTCAACCAATAAACAGGCCATTTTGTCAACAGATATTCAGAAGGCTACGCCTAATATTTTGACAGATTGCTTTACACCGTTTTGTAGAGCAAAGTCTGACGTTTCGAACAGTCTCAAGTAATCCAGATATAACCGGTTTTGTGTTTGTCTAGACAGCAGTGGAAAGTGGCATTGTAATGAGAACGCCTTAGGCGTTTGTTCCCACGCTATTCAAACGACCCGTTCTACATGCACGTGTGGACCGGGGACTTTTTATTCAATTGATGTCTTTTTGTTATTCAAATAAACATAACTCAAACACTTTTCTGAACTAAGGAAAGACAAGTATACCGTTCTTTTCTTTGATTTATCCTCTACACTTTGTTATAATAATATTTCATTTTTGGTCAAAGCATATATTAGTAAATGACGTTACAATCTAGGCCTAGGTTTGTTACCAGTCGTGTACTTGAAACATAAAAACTGTTTTTTTTTCAAAATAAAAAATTTGAAATTGATAAATGTTTTTATACAGTTCTATTTAGAACTAAATTACGAAACTTTTTTACGCTTACTGTTTACTATTTACTCCATGTTTACTATTTTTTATGTAGGTCTAAAGTTGAACTTTTTCCTTTCGTTACTGAACATTTTTTGTTTCTTGAGCTAATAACTTTTACAATTTCAAAATAAACTAATTTTTAGTGGCATATTTGAATTCTTTGAAGGTTCTTCTACAAAAAAGCTATTGAACACTTTTGGATTGGGGTTCATTTACTATTTTTGGCGAATTTTTAAAAATATGCTTGCAAAACGCTAAAAACGGGCTGGCCAATTTTAGCTTTAACCGTGCCTGGTCTAGGGTTAATGGATAGATGGTTAACTATTTATGTAAGACAGTAAAAATATGTTTTTTTTTTTCAAATTTAGGCTTTAATTATAACCTGCAGATCTTATAAGTAAAATTACTTTTGCAGGCTCTGATAGCAGAAACCGTAAACCATGAAGACACAATGGATTTGTTCCGTCACACAACTGAACTTGGTTTCCATCCTGAATCATGTATGGGTTATGCACAATGGGTTTGTTCCACATTGCAGAGTTCAGAAATGAAAACTGACCATCGTTATATTTACAGTATTGAAAACATGCACGCTCTGCCTGTTGCAATAGACTCATTAACATGGGCTACAGGTAAACCCACTTCAAAACATTTTATTATATTTAATTAGACTGAAACTAAAAATTTTATAAGGATTACATAATTATTACTTTTACAGAAAATTTGCTTAAATAATTTTACAAACTATAGCACCTAGTCAATACTAAATACATTTTTGAGGCACAAAATGTTCCTGGTACAAATCCTGCTACATGCCGTGCGCAAAAATTTAACAGTAAAATGTCCTAGTAACTCCAGGTGGGAACCGCCATCGCATGACATCATCCGATGCATATTGCCCCTTTGAAATTGCTAAAATGATCATAACTGTAGTCGCAACTTGTGGTGTCATCGCATGGATTGCGTCATAAGTTAATTTGAACTTATTATTATTATTATCTCAATTAAAGTAGTTCTATTACTTATATAATGATTACTAACTTTTTATATTAAGACTTTTAACTGTAGTCCAGTCAATATGTACTAAAAATCGGGGGTCGCTGGAAAAAAATCGGAACTTTCTGAAACTTTGGGGTGTTGTTTGTGACCAACCACTAGTGTTAGATCCAAAAGATCGCCCTGATTAACCCATTGCAAATTTTAAGGGAGCCAAAAAACAGCGATTTTTTGGGACTTTTTTCAGTTTTTGGGCCATAACATTTTTTCCTTGCGTCCTACGAGATTGACCATTCTATTCACTTTTGCAGATCATTAAATTTCCTACAATTTGAACTGCTCAAACTTATATTTTAACTGCATAGTTACCGAGATACAGAGGTTCAAAAATGTGCAAAATTTACCAAATTAGCAAAAAACGCCAGATAACGCTGGTTTTTGCTATATACCTGGCATTTTAAATAATATTGAATGACATTATGGTTCTTTTATACATAGTCTAATGTTACATGAACCCTTCCCTCACACCCCCCGCTCCGAACCACCATCACTAGGAAACCTCGCATATTGCATAGTGGAAAAAGCATTGAAAATCGTGTTGTAATGGAATGTTGGGCAGGATACAACTACCTGCTATTATTGTATTCTTTGACATTATGGTTCTTTTATACGTAGTCTAATGGTACAAGAACCCTTCCCTCACACCCCCGCCCCGGTACCTATCCCCCGACCCTCCCCCTCCCCTTTGAACCACCATCACTAGGAAACCTCACATATTGCATAGTGGAAAAAACATTGAAAATCGTGTTGTAATGGAATGTTGGGCAGGATACAACTACCTGCTATTATTGTATTCTTTGACATTATGGTTCTTTTATACGTAGTCTAATGTTACAAGAACCCTTCCCTCACACCCCCGCCCCGGTACCTATCCCCCGACCGTCCCCCTCCCCTTTGAACCTCCACCACTAGGAAACCTCACATATTGCATAGTGGAAAAAACATTGAAAATCGTGTTGTAATGGAATGTTGGGCAGGATACAACTACCTGCTGTTATTGTATTCTTTGACATTGGTTGTATGGTTCTTTTATACGTAGTCTAATGTTACACGAACACTTCCCTCACACCTCCTCCCCCCCACCCCACCCCCCCCCCCCCCCCCCGAACCACCATCAGTAGGAAACCTCGCATATTACACAATATAAAAAACATTGAAAATCATTCCATTCAAAAATCATCACTCCTTCCCCCTTACCTCTATCGTTATAAACAGTTGTAAAAAGTTAATTAAACGTTCTTTCAGTTGTTAAATCTATATATATAAAAATCAATGTATGTTTGTATGTTTGTCCTTTATGCGTTACCAAACCGTCCATCCGATTGCTTTGAAATTTTGCATAGTAACACAGGTTAACCCTGGGAAGGTTTTAGGCCATTTACCGAAGTCCTAGGACATTAGGGCTACGCCCCAGTGGCCCTCAAAGTTTCAATGTTAATCTTATTGAAGGTCAATCTTAAGGAAGAAGAAGAAAGATTTCTTTTGATTTTATCAGGGGCACACAAAACAGCTGTTCGTATGAAAAGCTTAAAACAGCTGATTTTGATCAAAAACTGAATATAATTTTAGGTTAGGCATACAATGAACTAAAACACCAATTATTGGGCTAATTATTTAAGATATATAAAAGCCAAATACCACTCACTGACTGAACACTCAAAAAGAATACAATTACGTTAAAAAAACTGAAAATACCAACCAACACGGGCAATGCCGTACGGGTCAGCTAGTAAATAATAAAATATAATAAGTAAATAGTAGTTACCTGTATCCTTAGATATCTTAAGCATCTTCTTCCTCCGTCACGGCTGTTGTGGATTCCTCTTCTCCTTCTGAATCCTCTTCTTGGAGGTTGGTTTCAGGAGCATTGATCACATGAATTGCTGCAACAGTTTTTGCATAGTGATGTACAACGCAGAACGGCTTTTTTGCATCTGCTTGCAGCTGAACTACATCCTTTCGTTCACTTGCAGGATACGATTTTTAATATTGAATCAGGTGCAGCATTTCTGGTGTTGGTTATGGGAAGTGTTCCTCTTCTTGTCACTAAATTCGTCTTTTCATCATGAACATCAGTTACAGTGGCACAAGAGCCCTTTCTCGCCAACGACACGAATACAAGGAACTTGATATCAATGTTGATGGCTGATTTACTAATCGTCCAAACAGCATTCACAAGACTACGACAGCATTTTTATTACAGGCGAAGATGTAGACCTGCTCGTCTTAATGACTGGACTTGCTTCCTCCCACCGTAACATATATTTCCAGAAGAGTGGAAGAGGAAACTCCCCCACGTTGTTGTACTCAACATCGTCGTGTAAAGATGTTTTATTTTTACATGCCATAAGTGGATGCGACACCACGTCAGCCCCATACGGTATTGGAAAAAAAAAGAGTTTTCAGCCTTTTTGAAAAAACACCTGCTTTGCGTACCATATCGGCAGTTTTCAACCAAGCCTGATGCCACACGAAAGCAGATTTCTGAAGCAGGGGAAATGTTTATGGTGGTCCTGTATGGGGGAACCATGGGCACGGATAACCTTGGCCAGCTGAGGTATAAACTCTTCACAACATCTGTGGTCAAACTGAAATTCCAGCTCGCCAAACTACCACCTACTACAGACACTGCCGCAAACCATGCGTTCCGAGTGTACCATCAGGATGGGGAACGAAATGTCACCTTTGGCATGGGAATGGTTGCTGACAAGAAGAGGAACACTTCCCATAACCACCATCAGAAATGTTGCACCTGATTCAATATTAAAAATAGTATCATGCAAGTCCACGAAAGGATGTAGTTCAGCTGCGAGCAGCTGCAAAAAAGCCGTTCTGTGTTGTTCGACACTATGCAAACACTGTTGCGGCAATTCATGTGATAATGCTCTTGAAACCAACATCCAAGAAAAGGATTCAGAAGGAGAATGTGAAGAGGAGTCCACAACAGCCGTGATGGAGAAAGAAGATGCTTAAGATATCTAAGGATACAGGTAACTACTATTTACTTGTTATATTTTATTATTTATTTAACAATTGAAAGAACGTTTAATTAACTTTTTACAACTGTTTATAACAATAGAGGTAAGGGGGGAATGAGTGATGATTTTTGAATGGAATGATTTTCAATGTTTTTTATATTATGTAATGTGTGGGGTTGCGGGGGGGGGGGGGGGGGGGGGGGGGGGGGGGGTTGGGGGGCGGGGGTGTGAGGGAAGGGTTCATGTAACATTAGACTATGTATAAAAGAACCATAATGTCAAAGAATACCGTAATTAGTTGTATCCTGCCCAACATTCCATTACAACACGATTTTCAATGCTTTTTCCACTATGCAATATGCGAGGTTTCCTAGTGATGGTGGTTCAAGGGGGGGGGGATGGGTTCCGGAGCGGGGGGGGTGAGGGAAGGGTTCATGTAACATTAGACTATGTATAAAAGAACCATAATGTCATTCAATATTATTTAAAATGCCACATAACCAGCGTTATCTGGCGTTTTTTGCTATTTTGGTAAATTTTGCACATTTTTGAACTTCTGTATCTCGGTAACTATGCGGTTAAAATATAAGTTTGAGTAGTTCAAATTGTAGGAAATTGAATGGTCTGCAAAAGTGAATAGAATGGTCAAAGTCGTAGGACGCAAGGAAAAAATGTTATGGCCCTAAAACTGAAAAAAGTCCTAAAAACTCGCTGTTTTTTGGCCCCCTAAAATTTGCAATGGGTTAATCAGGGCGATCTTTTGGATTTAATACTACTGGTTGGTCCCAAACAACACCCCAAAGTTTCAGAAAGTTCCGATTTTTTTCCACCTCAAATGTACATATTGACTGGACTATGTGATGTGAAGTTGAATTTATACATCATAATACTCATTGGATGTAGGTCATGGACCTTAATAAATGATTAAACAGAAATAATAGTTGAAAATTTAGTTTCACTGAGACGTACTAATTAAAATGCTTTTACACAACACAGTAGAACCCCTCTTAACCGACCTTGGATCAACCGGCCTATTCCATGGAACAATCGAGTTTTTTTCTCTTACAGATTATATTACTGTAATTGGCTGAAGTAATTGGCCGAAGTATCAAACATTGATTGCTTGACGTACATTTTATGGAAAATAAAGCTTTGTGATGCAACTTTAGGTGTGCAATGTGTTGGTGCAGACAGAAAAGGGGAGGGGGAGCGTGAGTTTGATCCCCCTCTTGCTTCCGCGGCAACTGTATTTTTACCTAGAATCAATTAACAAAGCGGCATCCTTTGTTTCTTTTTCTTCGCCTGTTTGCTTTGTCGGAACCTTTACTGAATTTAGTGGGAGCAAAATTTGTAATATTTGTAACATATTGCGTAATATGTTGAGCAGCAAAAAGATTCAACGGCATTAGACGTGATTAACGTACGAAAATGGAGAGACTTGGCTTTAAAAAAATCTTTAAATGTTAAAGAACAGAAAAAAATATCTGATTTTTTGATACAGTATACGTAAATTCAATTTCAAAGTTTATGTATGTTTAAAATGTTTAATTTGTTGGTGTTTGTTTATGTATGTTGTACATACAATAAAGTGGGTTGCAATAACATCTTGCTTGTTTATTTATGAAATATGTAGGTTATTTTTGAACAAAAATCTATTTTTTACAGGAACTTCGGATAAACCGTCCAAACAGGTAACCACCCATGGTCTCTGCCCCCCCTCCCCGACCAGACCGGTTAAGAGTGGTTCTACTGCAATCATTATTAATAGCAATCATATTTAAGAGAGAGAAAATTGATTTTGAAGAAAGGCAACTTAATCCAAACTGTGCCAATTAGGGTCTACAAAATCTAATGTTTTTTGATAGTCAAGAAATGCAAATTTATAGTAATAGTTACCAATGCAGGTCAATTTGCAATTTAGAAGTACACTTCACCATATACTGATCAAATTTTATAACAATCAAGTCTAGTATCCGTATTCCTTTTAATGTGACCACCGGTTACGTCCTTGAACTCAATTGCAACATGTAACATATGTAATTTCATAAATAAGAGGAGATAAATAACACAAAACATTAATTTGAAAAGGATATCGACAAAATAAAATAAGATTTTATGTAGTAATAATAATGAACAAACTAGCTATTTTCAAGAAAGTTATAAACTTATAATTATTAATAAAAATCAATATTTATTGGCAAGCAATAAAACAAAACCAGAAGTTATTATTATACATTCCATAAAGAACTATTAGCAGAGAAATTCAGTCAATCAGGAAGGAATTTGCTTTAACGTGAGAATGTACATATGTTTTTGCCATTTTTGATTGGAAAACGGGACAGTTTCTGTTGCTGTTGTAACATTAAATTTGAAAAGACAAGTGTTGGCTTGACTCATATAAAATCACCGTTCATTTTAGTAAAAGATATCTTTATGATTCTTCGTTGTAAAATGAAGGTATCTTTGTGAAAAGTTAACAGTTTGTCATATTATAAATAAACTTTTTAATATTTTCTTCATGAAAGTGTTAATACTATGTCGTTTTAGTTGAAAGTGTGAAAGGACAATTGAAGTGCTTTGGTAGGCAAAATCTGGGGTGTAACAGGAATGTGCAGGAACTGGTGATTACTTTAAAAACTGGTATTATTATTTCTTGAAATCTTGTAGGTTCTATTTAGTCACTTTTCTTTGTAAAGTTGTCTGCCCAAATTAATGTTAAAATTAAATTGTTCTAAATATATTATTCGCATGAAATATTTTGAAATTTGTGGTAAAGCTAGATTTTCAACTGTTTTGTTTGTTTAGCAATTCATTGGTGACCATAGCCTATATCTTCAAGTAGCAAGTAGTCATGTTGTGCCTACTTAACTTCGAGAAATAGTGTCAAATCTTTTAAATTTGTAAATTACAATTAATAAATTAGCTTGCTTTCAAAATTAATAAGTAAATGAACAAGTGACTAAAGCGTAAGGTTGTGTGCAATACAAGACAACATGGTACAATGCTTGTGTAAATCACTGGATTTAAAAAAAGAATTTTTAATTGTTCCCTTATTATTTATATCTTTATGTTTTGTTCTAATCTATCCAGTTCAGTATTTTCTGTTATGAAACATTAAATTATCGATCTCAGTAGATTTACCTTCCAGTAAATCAGTTATCCTCTCTTCCTTAATCAATATCATAATTTGAGAGAAAATATATAAATGTTCTGCAAAAATTATACTCTAAATAAAGGAGGGCTGCTGTTTTAATTGCTAAGAACAGACATTTTTTTGAATTGCAGTATTTTACTCAAATTTTTACTTCTATAACAGAGACATAACCCTTTGTTGTATCCGACTTCTTATTGTAGATTTTGAAGAGGACAGTGCATGTGGACTTAACATGTTAGGATGTTTGTTTGAACGCTGTGGTCAATACATGAATGCAGTCCAAGTATTAAACCGTGCTTTACAACATGCACCACTTGAGCATAAAGATATAGTCCGTGGTAATCTTGCCAGAGTACTGCTGAAGTCTGGGAATATCCAGAACGCAATCAAAGTGTATAAGTCTATTACTAAAGCTGATTTCCATTCCCAATGTGGCCTTGCTTTATCACTCTTTAAAGGTAAGGATTACTGTTATTTATTATTGTGTTAAACAAATCGCTACCTAGAAATTTTTTAGTTTATTCAGTCTCATCTGCAGTGATAATTTTTTGTTACTTCAAAGTTGTAACCTCTTGTATATACAGGGTATCTTACAACCATTGGACCAAACTTTACCATGAATATTCAGCATGTCAACACTAACAAATAATACATGTGTCCTATCTTGCTTAATTTAGAAGTTGTCTGTCTGTAGCCTGTGTGTGTTTAGAAAAAATATCCAATGTACTGTTTAAGATAAATTCACGAAACTCAGCATGAAATTTTATTACATTTTTGCAAACAAATGTGCAAAATTTCATTTTGCTGCACTTACCCATTTTAAGAGGGCTGCGGTTCAAACTTTTCAAAGTTGATTATCTGAAAAACTTACGAAAAATGTAATGATACAAGAAATGTAGACAATTTAAAGACAAATGCGAAAATGTATCGTTTTTACCATTGAGTCAAGGAAAACTAAGAAAATGCAATAATTATGGCTAAAAGTGGTTGTAAGTATTGGTAAGTAAACACCAATACTTGAAACACCAATACCCAATGTCTTTAACATCAGCGATAACAAAATAATTATAATAATATATTATAAAATAAATTTTAAATAAATTCATAATAAATGAATCTACAGAAACAGGCCAGACTAGCTTTGTATTTCAACAGGAAGTTACAACGGATGTACCAGCTTAAATTACTTAAGACACAAATACACTGCTTTGCGTTATTCTGTGTGAATCAACGAGTGCAGACACACGATAAATACTGCCAACTGAAAAGCCAATCAGAACAATATAAAATTCAAATAGACCAATCAAAGGAAAATCCAAATCGTGAAACTGTGTGGTGGGGAAATTTTGGAGAGAACACGAGGTCTGTCATCAACTAAAATTCAATCAATCAACACCTAGACCAAACCTTTCGAGATGCATCATTTTTATTTTACATCAATTATTTAATAAAGTAACTTCATCATCAGTAACCAAAGATAAATCATCCAAGTAAAATATAATCATTAAACAAAGTTCAAGTTAGATACATCAAATGGATCCAGGAACCATCCAAACCAAGGAATAGAGTGCGGTAGTGAAGTGTAAAATAAATTAAAGTCAATAATAAGTGGAGTTTGTAAAAATCAAATAAAAGTGCAAAGTGTGTGAGAGTGGGAACGAAAAAATTATGTAAGTAGCATTAATATTTCATTTCATTGTTAAGACAGATCTCGAGGGTTAAAATTAAATAACAAACGAAATCATATCTAGAGGATTATATCATAAGTAACATTAAAATAAATTAAAAATAAAATAAATAATCATTTGTAATAAATAATTGTGTTGGGACTGGTTCATTAGGATTAACTGAAAAGAGGGTTCTGAAACACCTCATAAGTAATCGAGACCAGTC
>JAGFPH010000144.1:681952-697852 GCA_018207615.1 Philaenus spumarius
TGGAGTACGTCACATGCTAAGCTAAAATTTGATCCGTAAGAAGGATCAGGTGGAGCCCCCAAAACTTGAAAATATTACTATTCAAAACTTTCAAAGTAACTTTACGAAACCGTACATAAACTTCACAGTAGTCTTAATTAAAATACAAAACCTTACATGATAAAGAGTCGCCCAGATACATAAGTCTTACATGGTTTTCCGTGTTTATTGAAAAAATTTATATGAGATCTGTATAAGTCTAAATAAACTATGGATTATTTAAATGCACAATGAGATACATTTTTTTATAAATAAATATCACAAGATAAAGCTAGCTTTCTTACTAATGACAAAGAGTGATACATCTTTGGATTTGTCCTTAAATTGTCTACGGGTTTTTTTCCAACTGTACAAATAATACATTTTAAATTATAATCATAAATATGTTTTGTTAATCCTACATAAATTCTTAGGTTAAAAACATAGTCTTATTCATGATATATGCCTCCTGAACTGTAATATTAATATTAGGTTACGTACCTTTATAAACCATCGACAGTTCTTCACTTTTATGGTGACTACCGGTTTCGGAGTTCATTCACTCCATTAACGAGTCAAATATTAAAAGAAACAAAAAACAACTAAAACACAGACACGAAAAAGTCACATTATAAATACACACGAACACTAAAACATAATTATACGAATATGCTGGCCAGCAATCGAGTCACAACTGAAACTGGCTGTGTTTTAGTTGTTTTTTGTTTCTTTTAATATTTGACTCGTTAATGGAGTGAGTGAACTCCGAAACCGGTAGTCACCATAAAAGTGAAGAACTGTCGATGGTTTATAAAGGTACGTAACCTAATATTAAAAACATAGATCTAGGTACAGTATTTAAACTAAAATTAAGCTGTAGAAAAATTTGTTTTTATGGAAAAATCTTTTGCTTGATATTTCTAGGTGATCAACTTGAGGAATCTTTCACAACATACGAGTCTTCTTTACATTGGATGGTGCCTGATGATGCTTCTAGATCTCATCTTCTGGTCGCCATGGCAGCAGTATCTTACAAACTGAATGGTGTTGAGAAAGCCAAGACTCTTCTGTTTCAATGGTAACTCTTGAATGCTGTTATAAGTTTGAAACTATACATATTTGAAATTTATGAATATTATTTTTTTCATTCTTCCTTCTGACAAATTATGTACTATTAGAATGGAAATGTAATGATACAGTTTAAATCAGAACGGACTGAATGGTGGGGATGAGCGTTATATTCTAGAGCACTTCAATCATCTGTTGTTTTTAGCAGCGGAATGAGATAAAAAATATTACTATTTTTGTTCATCAGCACTATTATTACTTTTGGCCTAGCACCCTTTGCCTGTCAAGTGAATAGACCATCTTCAGTCGCTTCCATTAATGACAGAAACTCAAGTCATCTAGTTCTCATTAAACCTAGACCTGTTACACCCCAAGTAAACCTGTTCAAATTTTATTTTTTGTAAGATTTTAGCCCATTATAGAGCATTTCTGCCAAGTTTTGCCTGTGTATATTGTATTATTATTATTTTGTATTATTTTCAAAATAATAGTAATCTGGTTTCGATTTATTGTAAAAAAAAGTCCTGTTTTTAATATGTATGATGACACTTCAAAGGTGCCGTTTGCAGATCTCTTAAGAAAGTTATCATCTGGGGCTCCAACAATATTTTCAATACAGCAAACTTAAAATAAACAACAATGAATAAGTTGTTTGCATTTTGAACTGAGTTTAAATTTTGCTCTGTATTATTCATATTTATATTAACATGAATGTAATTAATTACATTGTCTTTATTTCTACCTAAATTAACTGCTATTGTATGGCACAACATTACAACCTATTTTACTTTTATATTATCCATACCATAAATAAGGTATGTTGTTCTAAGCACATACCTTATTTACATAATTGTTAAAAATAAACTTAATATTTTTATTAGCTTTCTTTTGTAATTTTTTAGTATTATGGTAAGTGTTGTTCATAGCTCGTCCAAAAGTGCCTTTTCAATGCTTTATTGTATTATTTAGGAAATTCGGACTCTCACGAAAAAGCCACTGTTGGTACTAGTACTAATTGACCAATTATGGTAATTTGTTATAAGTTTTTATTTTGTTCTTGTTTATTGTTTAAATTAATTAAATTTTAATGTAGTGAAAAATGTCATTGATAACTCTCTGTAAAGTACCTTTTCAGTGCTTACTCGTATTATTCAGGAAACTCCATCACCCATTAGGGCCTTCAATATTAGTAATGAAATATGGTAACCAACTAGTTCTTTGCAATGTATCAACTTATGAAGCGAACCCCCACTATGGGGGCCATTTTACAACGTAATGATAAATAAAAGCCATAGAGTTTCGATGACACGGCCTTGGTAGCGCCATCTTTCAGTGCATCATCTATGATTCCAAAGAAGTTTAAACACATAGATCTATTAAAACACACTGTTGTAGCAACACATATATGACAAAGCTCTAATTTCAGCCAATGCCATCTAGACTCTGTACCAACACAATTTTTCACATGTAAAACTGAGTTATGACGTCATGTTAGTATTGGAATCTCACATGGTCACTATTATTTGTTTCTTTTAATAATTTTGAAAAGACTCTAATTTGTTAAATTCTAAATTTAATTATAGGTTCTATTTTTCACAACACAAATACTTGTAGTTATGAATTGTGGTTCCTAATTTAATAATCAAACCAACATAACAGTTTGAAATGTACGTTTAATGACATTCTGGTTAAAAGTCGTACATTCTGGTTACTAAAGTTAATATATAAACATTTTAATTTAATAAATGAATTATAACAGACAAAAAAAAATTAGTTTAATATGTTCTTGTAATATAATAGTTATAAGTTCTTTAATATTCTTTCACAGTGCACTTTTCATTAACGAGAAACGATGTATCCTCTGTATAACGCAGTGCTAGCATTTTGATAAAAATGTATTTTGAAGAATATATTATATTTTGAAGAATACACTATATAGACATTAATTTGTCTTTTTTTAGTTTACTGTTTTTTTTACACGGCAAGACTTCAGTTATGTTTAATGAAATGCAACGGTGAGTTGGCCGAATTTAAAGAAAATAAAAAAGTCCAAATCCAAACAAATTATAAAAAGGCAACATAGGTCGAATTACAAACTCAAATACAAGGTGTGTTTTTTAAGTAAGTACCATTTTGAAATTTTGCTACTACAGCTCTGTGGTCGGCATTTGGCGCCTGCTCGTTGTTTACGTAAATCACGAAGAAACCAGATGCCATTATGGAACCATTTGATCATAGTTACATTTGTTTGTGAGCATTTAAAATGCCTCTGTTAATTGAAAATCCCACCGACTGTGAAATAAGCGGTGTAATTCGTTTTCTTTGTGCTAAATGCGTGAAAGTAGCTGAAATTCATTGTAGGATCAGTGAAGTTTATCGAGAAAACATTATGAGCGATGGAATGGTACAAAGAGGTAATAGAGCTTTTGACAACAGACGCTTTACGATTTCATTGTTATCAAATGAGTGTCTTTAAGTGTCAAGAAGTGTTGTCTATGAAATTGTGATAGGAAACTTAAATTATTGAAAGTTGTGTTCATATTCGTTACCCAAAATGTTGACTGAGGTGCACAAAAACAAACGTTTAGCCAATGCATTGATTTCTTGAGCGGTACAGTAGTGAAGATGATGATTTCTGCATTTGAAGATGCATCTAGGTGGTCAGCGCCACGACAACGATGATGCTGTCCAAACGACAGTGTTTCAATGAAGTAATGGCAATTATGTAGTGAAGTAGATTAAGGTACAGGCTTTCATGTAAAAATAAAATTGTTAAGAAAAGTACACTTGTTTTTTTACTTTCTCCACCCTATACGTAGTATATGGTGAAAGTATTGTTTTCGTAAAAATGTTCGAATTTGAATTTTCATTTGAATTATCTGTTTTGGTGCTCCCAGAACCCCAAAAAATTGTTTAGTGCAATTATCTGTGTTGGTGCTCCCTGAACCCAAAAAAATTTTTAGTGGAATTTTTTGTTTTGGTGCTCCCTGAACCAAAAAAAGTGTTTTTAGAGTGGGTCTGTATGTTAGTCTATCTATATGTATACATGACCAGAGAGGACACTATTGGTCCGATTTTCATGAAATTTGGTATGTAGGTACTAAACCCTAATATCTCCAGGCGTTTTTTCCATTTTTTGGAATTTTTAATTTTTAAGGGTAATTTACCCCTAAAAACCCATAAAAAACGACAAAAATGCAAATTTCTCAAAAACGGCTCTAACGATTTTGATCAAATTTTCAGTATTTATAGTGCTTAAGATGCCAAACAAAATGACACCACCCGCTTTTATCAAAACTTCGGCGTTTTATAATTATGGGGAAATGTTTAAAAATAAACAAGTTTGCGTTGTCAATCTAGCATCGCGGCAGCGGCCGCACGGGGTAGCACCACGGTAGCGAGCACGGCCAGTAATTCAAAGGTCGCGCGATCGAATCCCGCCTGGGACAATATTTTTTTATACGATTGACATAGGAAGAATATTATTTTTTTGTTTTGTTCTAAAAAGTAGTAAATAAAATGATTAAAAACAATATTATTTTGACTACAGTAAGTTGGGAGAAAGTTTGTGTCAGTTAACTGATACCGTTTATTTTATTTCAAAACGGTACTTACTTAAAAACATGCCTCCTATATCGAATTACAGGACTCTTTAACATTTTTGTATGAGATTTATGTTATGTTTTGCCTTTTTTTGCTGAACATTTCATTTTTACACAAGTAAAAAAAAAAACACAAATAAATTTACATTAGTTTATTTTTAAAAATACAAAAATTATAATCAGTAAATAATCATTGTTATGAAGATTTTAAACAAATTATTCTCTAGTTGTTGTCTTACTCTTTCTTGTTTTTTTATAATTTAGTATTAACATAACTAAAACTTAAATTATGAAGCTAACTACAATGGCAAATCTAACCTTTTTTTTTTTTGGGGGGGGGGGGCATTGGGGATCAGCCCTGGTTTACATAATGGAAGTTTTTGAAATTATTGTTAAGAATAAGATTTTATTTTTAAAAAACTGTAGAGGAAAGAATTTTTGTATTAATTCATTTATAAAAGATAAACAGTTACTTACGCTAGTATAATAAATAAAATTATTATTTTTATTTTGAATTTGATTGTTATGGTAATGGAATTTCACCTACTGATTGTAAATACAGTAGAGCCGCGGTTATCTGAGGTAATGTGGACCAAGGGTACTTCGGATAACACGAACTCTTGTCAAAAGTCGAGAGAGAAACGTATGGTAAACTGGTAAAATCATTGAAAACGTGGTCAAAGATGTGAAAAAGGCATCTACAGTATTATCAAATGACAA
Source organism: Philaenus spumarius (assembly GCA_018207615.1). Classification (NCBI taxonomy): domain Eukaryota; kingdom Metazoa; phylum Arthropoda; class Insecta; order Hemiptera; family Aphrophoridae; genus Philaenus; species Philaenus spumarius. The sequence continues at coordinate 687,361 of JAGFPH010000144.1, forward strand.
ACTAACATCCAAATGATAAACAGACATATATAGGCTACAGTACATGTTCAAGTAAAACCTTTTTTTTTTAAAGAAGTCCATAAGTGTTTTCTGTTTAACGGAACTCGCTCGTTTGAAAACTAAACAAACAATATGCAGTATGGCACAAGCGATGTTTTAAGAGCGAGGGTTCACTTGATACTGAAGCAACTACTGTATTCACAAAAACTAAATTAGACACACTTAGGCACACACGATAGAAGGTGGAACAGAAGCAGCTGCAAGCCAAGCCAAGATAAGGGATGATGACATCACCATCGCATAAACAACAATCACAGACGCTACTACGCTACTAAGTGTATCCGACTACCCGATTAATATTATTGTTTATTCAAATTATTTGTTTGATCGTTTATTTAGTTCACTACTTATAAATTAATGAATTATGTTATTTATTTAGAAAATCTATTATTCTCTTGAATAAACAGTACTTTTACCGGTCAAAATAACTTAAAATGTAAAAAATCCTAATCCTATTGATGATAAGCAAAGCATTTTAATAACTGTATTATACAGTACTAGGGGAGACCCCTGTGTACTTCGCACGTCAACCCCTAATGGAACCTTCTAAAAACATATGTTATGTTTTATTTATAATAAAGTTGTAGTATTAATAATAACCTCAAAACTAAGAAGGTAAATAATGTTAAATGTTCAAACCAAATTATTTCTTATATTTTATAACAGCAGTTAATAATAGTTAAAAGAACCAGCAAAGCTCAGGTCTACACATTAAAACCCTAACCTAAAAGCTAGAAGTACAAAAATAATTGCTTCAAATTTTGAAATCAGCCGTTAATGGAAATATTGAAGCAAACATCTATATTATCTGTTATTTTATTCAATTGGTTGCTATGGTAATAAATGTAAATACATGTGTTGGTTTATCATTCCAGGCCTAACCTAAGATTTTTTCCGACTAAATTTACAAATATTAAAATAAAAAAGGTTTTTACCGAAATGAATTATAGCCTATGTTACTCAGGGATAGTGTAGCTTTTTATTAGTAATACTATTTTTTCAATCGGTTCAGTAGCGCCAGAGATTACCCGCTACATACAAACAAACTTTACCTCTTTATAATATTAGTGTAGATTTAATAATGATTAAAAACTGTGTCTTTTATTTACCGTTATATTTGTTATATACTATGTACAGTTTTAGTTTTTTTTAAATGTCAATAACACAATCCTTCGATAAATTTAAGCTTTAAATTATTGACACTAGGTTTTTAATTTTATATACAGTAAGCATACCATTTCAATATTGTTTTCAGTATCCAGAAAATTGCTCCAAAATCAGTGCACGGTCTGTTTGCAGCTTGTGCTTTAGGAATGCTAAACAGTGACCTATTACTGTCCCGAGCTGCACTTAAGGAATTGGAACCTTTCCAAGATGATCCGAACTACATATCTCACATTGCTGTTTTCCAGGCTTACGTTAAATATATACAGGTACTAGCTGGATCCGACTTTGCACGAATAGACAAATCAGAGTTAAAAGTATATTAACAAAAAATATATATCAATAAATATATTATACTATGTATTTCTTATAGGGATTTTTAGTAAATTTGACCCCCCACCCCCACCCCACTAAAATTTTGAATTTTTTGAAAATATTTTTTAGTGAGCACCTACGGCAAATTTCCAAATTTCATTCCAATCCGTTTGGTGTTTTTTTAGATTTCGTGATGAGTGAGTCAGTCAGTCAGTGAGTGGTATTTTTCTTATATATGTATTACAACGAATAACTGTTTTTGAGAAAATTCTTCGTTGGAGAATAAGTTATTTCCACCTACTGGAAGTCTTATAGGCAATCTCACTTTGTTTGGCCTAGGTGAAATAACTATGTGTCGAATATTCAGTTCACTGACTATTCTGACAAAAAACTTTACTTTATACTTCCAGTAATTTATTTTTAATTTTAGCTCAGTAAGAACACAAGTTAATAATTTTACTTTTTGTAAACCTCTGAAGAGTGAGTACACTGGAACTAACCTTGTAAATTGCTTATTTGTGCTTGCAATTATTTTATGAAATTTCACTTTATCAATTCTTAATCTAAAATTCATAAACTATTGGGATATTTGAATACTAGGTGTTTTTGTAAATAATAACCTTTTATAAAACAAAATAAAATTTTAATAATATCTTTTTTCTAATTTTAAACATAAAACAAAATTCTTGTATTTCATATTTTTCAAATAAAACCAAATAATAACTTTTTTCTCAATTAAAATAATAACTTTTTTAAACTATAAGGCAGAACTAATCTCTTAATTAATTATAATTTATTTTAATATTTTATTTCTCAATTTAATTTAATTTATACTTTAATGAAAATTTGAATTTACGATTTAATGAATTTACTTCTTTAATTAATTACAAATATTTCTTAATCTAACATCCTACGTAACCCAGTATTTAAAATAAATTTATTTGAATTTACTTCAGGCAATTTAATGTGGACTAACGTATTTTACGCTTCTACCGACCTTTTCACACTTGTCCAGGCGTCGCGACGTTGTGGTGAAATCCGCGAACGCTGTCTAGTGATGACAAGCTACAGATGTTCTGCGTGCTGATAGAGTTGTCTTGTGGGTGAAGGTGGAGTCCTGTAGGGTTGTCTGGATGTATGATGGATGTCTTCTTAAAGATGGATGTGGTGATGCCGTGTCTGCTATCCCGGTTCGTCTATTCCCTCGTAGCTACAGTTGCATGTCCTGGTGGCCGCCTGGTGGTGTCCTGGAGTCCTGTCTGGAAGCTATACGAATCACTCCATGTATCAGCTGTCCTGTGGGCTATGTTTTTCTTCCAGAAATCCCAAGTTAGGCCAACTTGTATAGACTAAGTTGCCACTGACGTTCTTGTAGAGTTAATTCGGTGTCTATTGCTGCATCCCAGATGATAACCGCTATGCCGTATCTTCTTACTTGTTATAAAAATTTAAAGTTTAACGAAGAAAATACTCAGCTTCTAGCACGCTAAAGTATTTTATAAAAAACAAGTATCTGCTCTCGATGCGTTAACTTACATCGTAAAAATATTATGCCATCCGCGATGCGTGATGTTACATCGCAAAAATAATAAGGCTCCCGAGTTTCCCCGAGCAATCGTTTATATAAGGTTTTTCGGCACTATTTCATTGCCAACCTAAGCTTTCTACCACTATATTTCCATAATGCTTTAAAATCCATTTTTTCGCCAATTTCAAACGACTGGTCTATGTAACTTTTCATCCTGAATTTTATTATAATTTTTTCATAATTTTGTAACATGATTTAGCCTTTGTTTTAATTAAGTTTCTATTGTTTCTTTGAGTACGCCCCTTTTCGTAAACTGGTCACCCTGTTCTCCTTCCATCAGTCTCGTCTTTGGACCTCCCCTCTACTGTCTTGCGTTCTTATCTGGCTTCCCTCAGTTTTGTGCTATGGAAATCCTTTTTCCATGTAACCCTTCCAGGTTTTATCCGATTTTCCTGAAACTGACATCATTTTCCTCAGCTCGTTGTTACCTTTCCACACGAACTCGAGTGACGTTCGTACGACTTCTGGTTCGCGTACACGACCCGCGCGCGTTTTTCCGCGGCGATTTTTCCCGGAAAAGTCTTAATTTTACACTTCTTTCGGTTTTTCTTTTTCCACTTTTCTTGTCCATTGGTTTTCATTCACTAGCCGGATTTTCATCTCATTTCTGCTTCTGATTGTCTTGCTGTGGAGTTAGGGACTTCAACGATTTTTCACAAACTAGGGTTTTACTTTACTCCCGAAACATATTTCAAATACTGGATTATTTTTACATAACTACTTCGTTTGCATACTATTTACTATTTTGAATTGTTAAAAGTTTGAGTTTAAATTTTCCATTAGCTGTAAAGGTGCAAATTCTATCACCTTTTTCCTTTTATAAATTTTCTAGTTTTTCTTTTACATTATATTTTACATTTATCAATACTAAAACTTGTTTTAGTTAGAATTTAAAAAACTTTATTTTTAACCTACTTTTTTATCCTTTAAACTTTATGAATTACCATTAACTTTTTTATATGACAAAATTTCGCTAAAACTTATTTCACCTTTATTTTAGGCCTTTTCAAGAAAAGCCTAAAAAACCTTTTCTTTTTTAAATTAGAGGAATTTTGAAAATTTTCTCATTCTTTGAAAGCTCGTATCTTACGTAACTTTATGATTTTTTAATATCTAATCTTGCAGTAAATACACCCGCCGTTAGCGTAATGCATTTCCCGAAGATTTTTATTTTTTATTCAAATCTTGGATTTTGGCTTCCCGTAGGAATCTTTTAAGTAATTTTTATAAGTTCCCAATCCTTTTCAGACAGGCAGGGTCCAAAAGTTTAATTCTACCCGATAACAGACCGCCCGCGTATACATGCTGATCTCGTGACCTACATTTGGCTTTAACTCACGGCAAGTCCATATTATTCAAACTTACAAAATTAATTGCAAATTTAAACTCAAGACCTACAACGAGTTTTGTCCGTTGTAAGCTACCCCTCTTAAGATATCTGGTTTGATCGGCTCCGCCAAAAACCCAAGATATTGAAACCTTTTAAATATAATATCATTCCTTTTTCATTTTCCTTATATCTTATTTCATTCTTATTCTATCTAGTTCTGCCTTCCTAATCTAACAATTTACATATCACACATTTATAATATTTTTATACATTTCATACTATACTTTCATTGTTCTTCTTATTCTCCATACTCTGAAATTACATTTACATAATATACCATGGTATACATTTCCTTTTGAAATGCTCACTGGATGAGTTCACTTCCACTGAAAACACATGTTTATATTGTACACTACTTATATAAATACAGGGACACATTTTAATTTGCCTGATAACAAACTAACAATATTCTACTGGGTTACGCTTTCATACTACTGTTATTTCCCCGCATTCATACTTCCCGAATTTTTATAATCCGCGTTTCATACGTTTTATATTACTTACCCTTTATGGTTTGACAATTTTTTATTTATTTGCCTAAGTGGCTTCAACTATCATAATTGAGAGTTTTTTTTTTTTTTCTTTTTAAGTGTACTAAATAGTTTTCCTTTGCTTTTCCCTAGTATCCTCCTTTATATTTTTCCATTACAGTTTCCTTTCCTTAATTGATTCCTAGGTTATAGCTTACTTTCTTCCTTCCAGAATCTTAACTACTTAGACTCTCCTAACTAATTTTACGCATAATTATCCTTTTTCCAAGTAATATGCAACCCCTATATACCCCTTACTCGTATATTAGGACATTCCAGGCTCCTGAATTGTTTGTAGATTGCATTCAAACGTTTTATTCCTGGATCTGTATGTACAATTTATTTTAAAACAACAAGCAATGCCTTTGCGTGTATTCGAAAAGTGCTTAGGCCTTACCCTGCATCTATCAATGAGTCGCGTTATTTATTTAGGCCTACTTCATTCATTGCAGCGTACTGTTCTCTCTCCCCACTGCCTGACCTTGATCTTGTTTCCGCTCAGCTGTTTTCAAACATCCCCTCCTGGCTAATTTGTTCTCTGCCCTTTACAAACTCATCGCACCGCTTGTGTTTACATTCAATCAAAATATTTACATTTGGGATTCCCCCGTATAGTTAATCACTTTATGCATTAGGCCTACCTTTTCTTCAATACAATAATATTTACAGTGTTAATTTATTTTTGGATGACAACTTTACTTATTGAATATATGGTTTGAGATCTCGAACATCGTATTTTCCCTTTATTCTTCCTGTAACCCGGTCTTCTACAATATAGGTTTTATTTCCTACTCTTTCATTTATTCGGAAAGGTCCTGTGTATAAAAGAAACAGTTTTCTGGTCTCGCCTTTAAATTTACTCGCCATAATGCTAGTGTTCTGTGTTACTAACACTAAATCCCCTACATTGAAGTTTGTAAATCTGCGACCATGGTTTTGTTTAGCAGCTCGTTGGTTTCCGGCCCTTATGATCCTGGCCTGGCACTTCTGGTGTTTTTCGCGTACCGTTTCTCCTCCTGGATTTGGTTGTTCCCTCGGGAAGACTTCATCCCACACGTACCTCGCCTCCTGGCCAAACTGTATTTCCTGAGGGGTGTATCCTGTGGTGTCGTGCGGCGTTGTGTTTAGAACATCCTGTATATATTCTAGGTATTGTTTCCAATTTGCCTGTCGGTTGTAGCAATATGTTCTAAGCATTCGCACAATTTCTCGGTTCACCCTCTCCGCCAGATTTACTTGTGGATGTCTTATAGGGATTAGTACATGCCGAACTCTTTCTTCCTGGATCCACTCCTTCCAATTCCCTGAAGTAAACGCCTTGCCATAATCTGTTAGGATACTTTCGGGTTTGCCAACTTCTGCAAAGTACTGCCTCATTTTATCTATACTATTTTCGGTTGTAGGATTTCTTACTGTGTAAAGTTTTACATATTTAGAGAAAATATCCACTACCACTAATATATGTTGTACATTTCCTAAACCTCTTGGTAGTGGTCCTAAGAAATCAATCGCCACTACTCGGCCTATATTATTTGTTATGATTGGCCTACTTTGACCTATTAAATATTGGTTCGGGTATTTCGCTCTTTGACAAATATCGCACTTTCTAATCTCTTCCATAATTCGATTGTTCATATATTTAAAATGCCACCTATTTTTAATCATATTATATATCTTATTTCTTCCTGCGTGACCGTACGTTTCGTGCACGTGTTTTATGAATTCTTTTACCGCGTTCTCTGGTACTACAATTTTCAATATTCCATTTACAAATTTACATAATACATTATTTTCAATTCTATAATCTACTTTATTTACAATATCCTGTATTATTTCTAAGCATTCAGGGTTCGCCATCTGTCTGTTTCTCCAGTCCTGCAATAACTGTGTAAAACCTGGATTCATCCTTATTTGTTGGATTCGCACTCTCCGTTGGTCTTCCTGTCTTACGCTGTTTTTGTTATTTATGGGAATCGGGTAATTACGATTCACAAAGGTGTCTGTTGCATTAACCTTTAGCTCATGAACGTAATTTTTACACAGTCCCGGCAATTCAGAAAAAACTGTACTATATTTTTCTATTAATTTCTGTAGTAGGCCTTCTTGTTGTTCCGTTAGTATAGTACCATGACTATACTCCTTTGTCAAAGTTATCTTGTTGCATTTCTTCATTGGAATCGCTACATGCCCTTTTGCTCGGGTTACCGTCTCCCCTCCTTGTCTAAGTCCACACAGCTGATCTTCAATTAGGCCTACTTTCTCTTTGAACCTAATGTGTTTCCTACTTAATTTAGTCTTATTTACATCAGAAGTAGCAGTGTTTTTAAATCTAACTTTCGATATTTTTCCACGCATTCTAAACGGTAGATTTTGGTTACGCGTTTCTGCTCCTCCTACAGATATTAATTCTTTATAAGTTGGTTTATTGTTTTTATATTTTTTATTATTTTTATTATTCACCGAGTGGTCGGAAAAATTGCAGTGTAGTGTAGTGCTTGACTTCGCCTTATTTGGATTACAACGTTTACTAGAATATTCACAGTTATGGATACATTGACTGCGCCGCGACGCTTTGTTGGTAATTGGAATCTTTTCACCATTATACCTAACATTAATTGGAACATTAACCCTTTTTAATGCCCTATCACGCGGAATCTCGTCCTTGGCTTCTTTTGATAGCATCTTCGGTACGATATTTTGTTTGGCTTTCTGCCCCTTCCTTCGTTGAACTGACACCTCCCTCGATATCATCTTATTCAACCTCTCTTCGTTCTGTATCCTAACCTTATTGTTTTTCCTAGCTGTTGTCTCCGGCTTCCTGTCTTGACTGCTGCCGCACTTCCCTTCCATTACATCATTAATGCCTGTCTCACCTACTTCCGGTTCATTAACGATTTCAGCTTTGTTTACTAACTCGTTCATACTATTTTGATTAATCTTTACTTTATTTGTTTTGAGTGTAGTATTCGTTGCCTCGACTTCGTCGGATTTAATTACCTCCGATTTAATTAAATTGCTCTTTTTATTGGTTTTATAGTATCGGGAATTAATATTAAAACATTTTCCTTTTAACCGTGTTATTGCAACTTTTTTATCAATAAACGGGAGTTTAACATTTTCCTGACCTATTTTGAACATTGCAAATTTTTCTTGCATGTTTATTTTTGCCTGTAAACTATATAAAAGGTCACATCCCATAATTATTCTAGATTTTAGACCTTTTACTACCAAAAATTGTAAATCTACGCTTTTGTCAACCAGTTTAACTTCGATTAGGACTTGCTTGCTGATTTTTTGCACCTTTCCTTTTAATGCACCAATTATCTCTAAACACGCTACCGGTAGTTCTAAGATTTTGACATCTTCCGCCTTCAATTGCTCAAGGTAATCTTGCTGGATAACGCTTACTTCCGCTCCGGTGTCAATTTCCATGTAACTAGCATTCGTTCCAAGTTCTACGGGAATCGCGGGTATTTCTTCTAACGGTTTTTCTTCTATAACTGGTTCGTCTCTATTATCTAACAAGTCTTCCCTAATATTTACATTTAAACTACCTACTTGCGTAGGCTGACGTTCGCGCTCCTTTTCGACGATTTTTCCGCCTACTTCAGGTTCGATTCCACTATAAGGAGTAACTTTTTTATTTCCTAATTTTTCGGTGTTTACACGCGTATTTAATTTTTTAGTATTATTTTTTTGTTTTTTTGTTTTTTCATCGGCCCTGTCATTCCGAAAAAATCCATCCTTTGTCAGAACCTCATTTCTTAGTTTTTCGGCTTCTGGTTAGGATTTGAGTTGGAAGGACGTGGTTTATTGGAGTTTGGGTGATTAGAGTTACTTGGGTTTTGAGCATAGGATCTGTGGATTGGTGGGTTACTCCGAGGTGTGAAATTATGCCTGTTTTCCGTTTCCTGAGCGTCCTGGGGTCTACTTCGCCGATTTTCCTCAATCATGTCTACCTTATTTAAGAACTCTATCGCGTCTTGAATGGTTTCGCTAGGTTTACCTATGCTGGCTAGTCTTATTTGCTCGCTGAAATGTTGCATCACCGTGAATACAAGGAAACCTTCAGGTAGGGGGGGTTCTAAATCTCGCGCTTTGTTTACTACCATACAGAAATATTCGGTTCTGCTAGCGTTTCCCCTTTCTACATACCTATTATTTTCTATATAATTCCTGACCGCTTTTTGTTTTTGGAGCGACCAGTAATTACTCAAAAAAACCTCCCTAAACTCGGCATACTTCATCTCATCGCGATCTGTTATATTATACCATTCGAGTGCGTATCCCTTTAGATGGCGTCTTATGAATTTTATTTTCTCCCTATCTTCTAAATAAGGATTCAATTCGTCCATTAACCCTTCTATTTCTCTTAAAAATTGTTTCGGCCTCTCTTTACTATTTCCCCAAAATTCAATTTTATTTACTTCGCTGTCAAACCGCGGCATTACAATTCCTACATTCCTACTCCCACTTCCCTGGCTTATCACGTTTCCTATTTTCGTTTCAACGCTCTGCACCCGACTTTCCATTGTCCGGAACCCTTTGTCTACGTTGTCCTTTATGGTGGTTGTGGTTTCCTCCAGAAAATGGATAGCGCCTTCAATTTCCCTAATCTTCTCTTCTCCCTTGGTGTTTTGTTCCTTACACCTCACGCTTTCTTCCTCCAGGCTTCGTTCCAGGTCTCCCAGCTTTCCAGAAATAACTTTGTATAACTCTTTCTGCTCCTTCTCTCGCTGTAGCCTTTCTGCTGCCTTTTCTTCCCGGATTTTTTCATCCTTGAGCCGTCTTCTTTCCTCTTTCCTTTCCCGCTCTTCCTGTTCCCTCTGCTGCCTGGCCGCCAACTCTTCTTGCTTTTCTTTCCGCCTGGCCTCCTCCCGTTTCGCCCTGGCCTCCAGTTCTTCTTTATCTTTCTTCGCCCTTTCTTCTTTATCCTTTTTGTATTGTTCGAAGAACTCTTTCATCGCCTTATCCGCCATATTTACTTTTTAATTGTTTTAACTTTTTTTAAATTATGTTTAATTTTTTAAACTTTTTAACTTTGTTTTTATCTGTCGCGTCGGAAAACTCCCAATTATTTTTAATTAATTTTACACCTATTTTTTAGGCCTACGCCCCCCAAGCTTCCGATTTTACCGCGACAAATTTAATATACTGGTTAATTATTATTATTTGTTTAATTTTCACTCCCCCTCTGAACCTTAATAAGACACGAAACCGGGAAATATTTCAGACACGGGAAATAGCAGTAGTATGGCTTAATATTAAACACAATTCTAAAGCTAACATACACAGTTTTAAGCACAAATAATTTTACGTTAGTTCTTTGACCTATTTTTACTTTTGGTTAACTTTTTAACCACAAGTGAAATCGGCCAACACCGAAGGGCGCCAATTCTACAACGAATAACTGTTTTTGAGAAAATTCTTCGTTGGAGAATAAGT
>JAGFPH010000144.1:697952-718512 GCA_018207615.1 Philaenus spumarius
TTTCGTAACCAGTTATGCAACACATATGCAGCTTTTAAGGTTACTGCCTTTTCTGGGTTTACTGTAATTGGTTTTTCAAATACACGAAGACGAGAAACCAGCACGCCAAAGGAATTTACTGTAATTCGCCGTGCACGTGATAGTCTGTAATTAAATTTTTTTTAGAGGCCCATGATGAGAAAAAGGTTTCAATAAATAGTTTGTTAGGGGGAAAGCATCATCTGCACAAAAACTGTATTTGGAGGCAGATTTAATTTGTTATTTTCTATCGCATTTATTTAAGTTGATTTAGCGAATACTCCTTCATCAGATGCTCTTCCATTCGCTCCATCGTCTACCTAGCAAAATCATCGGTAAAGCAAAATACTGATCATCGACCAACACAAGAAGAGTAATGCTAAAATCACCCTTATAATTATAAAACTCAGATGCTCAGTGCTTATTTGATGCGGAGATCTTATTTTGAAGTGCTTTCTATCTATAACACCCCCACAATTTAGGAAATTCCATCTCGTAGTAATAATACTATTAATAATACTGTCCCATTCATTTTCAGTATTAGGAACCTGGAAAAAAATTATTGTAATTATTACTTTTTTTTTATCATTACAGGAGAAAATTATGTCTCCGGAAATGAACTTGATTGTATGACAGGAAATAGTCAGACCATTGATATTATTGATCCTTCGGTCAGTGTAGTTCCAACCTCTTTTCAAAGTAAACCATTAACTTAATCTATCTATCATAAATAGCAATAGAGGAATTACAAAAAATATCAAAGTCACTGAGCGAACCTATACACGAAGACAAAGAGTACATTGCGATTCAGTTGAAGAAGCTTCCAAAGTCTACAGGCTTGAAATATATAGCTTTTATACAGAACCATTTAATTCAGCAACGGATGAAAGCGTCTGCCAGTTTTCCACCACACTGCACAGTTGCCTCATCAAGCAGTAGTATTTACTATTACAGTAGAACATCTTCCAATATGTAATTCACATTCAGCTGCTTCAACTAACATTTTAGGTCAATATTTCATTCAGTTATGACTGAAGACGAAAACGGATATCACAACAGGACATGATATACCGTAAATAGTCTTTAAATGTTACATTTAAAATAAACGGTATCAGTTAACTGACACAAACTTTCTCCCAACTTACTGTAGTCAAAATAATATTGTTTTCAATCATTTTATTTATTACTTTTTAGAACAAAACAAAAAATAATATTCTACCTACGTCAATCGTATAAAAAAATTATTGTCCTAGGCGGGATTCGATCGCGCGACCTTTGAATTACTGGCCGTGATCGCTACCATGGTGCTACCCCGTGCGGCCGCCGCCGCGATGCTAGATTGACAACATAAACTTGATTATTTTAAAATATTTCCCCATAATTATAAAACGCCGAAGTTTTGATAAAAGCGGGTGGTGTCATTTTGTTTGGCATCTTAAGCACTATAAATACTGAAAATTTGATCAAAATCGTTAGAGCCGTTTTTGAGAAATTTGCACTTTTGTCGTTTTTTATGGGTTTTTAGGGGTAAATTACCCTTAAAAATTAAAAAAATGAAAAAAACGCCTGGAGATATTAGGGTTTAGTACCTACATACCAAATTTTATGAAAATCGGACCAATAGTGTCCTCTCTGGTCGTGTATACATACTGACAGACAGACACCACTCTAAAAACACTTTTTTGGGTTCAGGGAGCACCAAAACAAAAAATTCCACTAAAAATATTTTTGAGTTCAGGGAGCACCAGCACAGATAATTACACTAAACCATTTTTTGGGGTTCTGGGAGCACCAAAACAGATAATTCAAATGCGAACATTTTTACGAAAACAATACTTTCTCCATATACTATGTATAGGGTGGAGAAAGTAAAACAGTATTTTAATTAAATGCAACAGAATAAATTGGTTGAATTTATCTTATTTGTGTGTAATGCGAAAACCTAATATAAATTGAATTTATTAGTGTTGTTTTTTGTTATAGTAATAAATTAATAAAATACAATTTATATCTGGACTCCTAAATCCTTAAGATTTTTCTATTAATCAGTACCAATAACAAGTCATAAATTGTAAATTGGGCTAAGTAAAGTAAAAAATAACAAATGAATATTTACTTACTTTCACGTAGTCTTTTGAAGCAGTGTAGATTCTTCCACAAACTTCTGGTAAAAATTTTGATATTTTACATTTTTGGAACACGATACAAATAATCAGACATGTGAATAAAAGTTTGACTCTGCGAGTGCCTACTCGATTATCGTTGTTTGCGAGTGCCTACTCACCTATGTGCTGAATAAAACAGACAGACTTGACTCAGATCTTGAATGGGCACTCGCAACGATGAACAGCTACGTGAGCACAAGTAGGCACTCTTGTTTTGAGGAGAATAAAACCGAGTGCATACTCTGTTCGCCGAATGCCCACTCGGAAATATGCGAGTCTCCTCAGTAGTAGACTCATCATCGCAGCGTTAACACCTAAAATACGTTATGGCCGAGTTTATGCCAGTTCGTGCGCGTAAAGTGTATGATCTTTGCAGAGATTCAAGCGATAAAAACTGCCGTTCATTGTACAGGTTCAGTAGAGAAAATGTACAATGGATTGCTGACCACTTTTTCGGGGAATATGAAGAACGTCGTGGTGGTGCTTTAAGAAACCTTAACAGAATGAAAACGTTTTTGAGGTACATCGGCGACCCGGGCTTTCAAGTCGGAGTTGGAGAAGATATAGATCAACCGTGTCAAACACAATTTCGTCTGTGAGAACTGCAATACTGAACAAAAGTGAAGTGTGGATCAAGTTTCCCACGAACGTTGAAGAAATGGAACTTTAGAAAGCTAAGTGGCAGGCGAAGTACCGATTTCCAAATGCAATAGGAGTAATAGATTGCACACATATTCCCATTGTCAAGCCATTTGAGCATGGGGATGAGTACATAAATAGGAAACGTGCAAGCAACTTGCAATGCCTTGGATGAATTTACCAGTATCGATGCCTCTTAGCCTGGTTCTGTACATGACGCAAGAATTTGGAGGAACTCAGAGATTTACCATGTCATGAAAAAAAACAGGAGAATCTTTGATAATTGCAGATTCAGGACACGGGATCGCACCTTGGTTGATGACACCGTTTGCACTTCCACAGCACCAGTTGAAACATGTTTTAATAGATGTTTAACACGAGAAAGAGTTACTATTGAAAGGTGTTTTGGCCAATTAAAATAGAGATTCCCTATGCTGCAGCACAAACTAAGAATTAAGCTCGAGAACATACCATCCTTCATGGTTTGCTGCTTTATTTTACACTAGGGGAGACCCCTGCATGCTCCGCACGCCAACCCCCAATGGCACCTTCTAAAAACATATGTTATGTTTTATTTATTAAAGGTGTAGATTAATAATAACCTCAAAACTAAGGTGGTAAATAATGTTAAATGTCCAAATCAAATTATTTCTTATATTTTATAACACCAGTTATAATAAAGGTTAAAAGAACCAGCAAGGCTCAGGTCTACACTTTAAAACCCCAACCTAAAAGCTAGAAATACAAAAATATTTGCTTCAAATTTTGAAATCAGCTGTTAATGGAAAAATTGGAGCAAACAGCTATATTATTATGTTATTTTATTCAGTCGGTTGTTATGGTAATACATGTGTTGGTTTTATGGTTTATCATTCTAGGCCTAACCTAAGAATTTTTTTCCGACTAAATTTACAAATATTGAAATAAAAAAGTTTTTTATCGAAATGAATTATGGCCTATGTTACTCAGGGATAGTGTAGCTTTTTATTAGTTAAACTATTTTTTCAATCGGTTCAGTAGTGCCAGAGATTACTCCTTACATACAAACAAACAAAAAAACAAACTTTACCTCTTTATAATATTAGTATAGATAACGTAGCAAAACGCCTTAATGATGAGGATTTTGAACTTCCTGCTGAAGAATTTGATCCTGATGAAGAAAACAATGAAAAAGTCCACGTACCTCAGTATGGCGAGCTCGCTATACGCATCAGGGGACAACAAAGAAGAATGGAATTGGCAAATATCAGGGATTGCAGCAAAATAAGACATTTTAACATACAACAGTACAAGTGATAGCCCATTGGCATATCTGTAGCCATAAATAAATACAAACCCCATTCAAAAAAATGTAATACGACTAAACCCTTATGGGGTCTTTAACATTGCCGTACTCGTGAGAGTAACTGAAGTCATGGTTCTCAGTGGGGTTTTTGTGAGGCCATGGATCCCGTTGAGGTGTCAGTAGTAGGTGTAGTCGTTGTGTGACCCGAGTGAGATGCACACAACGGGTGTGTAATGGTCCAATGATCACAGATATGCTACTGGGGACCATCAGGGACCCCCCCCACTAGGGTATATGACCACTGATAACTCAACGGGATCCATGGCCTCACAAAAACCCCACTGAGAACCATGACTGCAGGTACGTTTAATATACTTGTTTAAATATATCATTCAAAACAAAACTACAATTAATTATATAATTTCTTATTTTTAATCATGTTTTGTGCGTGCCTTCCACTGTGTTGCAAAATTAAAATAGTATTATCATTACTGAACTGAATTTAAAAAAATTTTGGTTTTAGGCTACTTTAGGGTGAATAAAATGTAAAAATTATATCCGTCTATGTGACTTTCAATTGAAAAGTAATTTACTTACTTACTCAGTATGACGCGTTTCGGAACTGGTTCCATCATCAGATATCCCTCTGCTGAGGTCGTCACAACATTAAAATAACTTATTAAAAGACATAACACTTATACACGCACACATCAACACAAACAATCCATATAAAAATACAACCGCGTGTGCACACGAACGACTCCGTTTGACTACTGAAGCCACGGTTTCCCTTTCCTACCAAGTTTATTGTTTGCTTTTCTTATCTAACTCCCTGGCGAAGTCGTACATTAAATTAGATCTAAAATTCAGTTGGTCGTTTAACACATGATCTGGATTTTCTGATTGCGCTCTATATATTTCATACTCCTCCAGCGCGTCCATTAGCTTGCCCTTCTTACATATGTGTAGTGGACGGAAATTATTTTCAAAGTTAGTGTAAGAATGTACTTCTTCCGTTGTGTGGCGTGCGAAGTTGTTCCAGATAAGGGAGTTAGAAAAGAAAAGCAAACAATAAACTTGGTAGGAAAGGGAAACCGTGGCTTCAGTAGTCAAACGGAGTCGTTCGTGTGCACACGCGGTTGTATTTTTATATGGATTGTTTGTGTTGATGTGTGCGTGTATAAGTGTTATGTCTTTTAATAAGTTATTTTAATGTTGTGACGACCTCAGCAGAGGGATATCTGATGATGGAACCAGTTCCGAAATGCGTCATACTGAGTAAGTAAATTACTTTTCAATTGAAAGTCACATAGACGGATATAATTTTTACATTTTATTCAATCTAATCAGTGACTTGGATACAGAACAATGCATTTTAAATACTTTAGGGTGTTGTAGACAATTACCAAGAATTTTATTTCCAGAGTTTTGTGTTCTGTTATCATTTGGCCTACAGAAACAACACAATTTTTTAACTATCATTAAAAAATGAACTTATTTTTTCTCTTATAAATTTTTTGTTAAGTTAATGGTTTTCGAGATATTCCAAGTTGAAATGTTTAATTGGCCGACATTTTGAAAATTATAAAAATAAAGCCTTTGTGTTTGGTACACTTGTAACTCTTAACATATAAAATGCTCACACCAAATTTTAACTCAACACCGTATCTTATCTATTTCTGGAATTACAGTGAGTTTTTGTAAAAAAACTTAACGGAAATCAACATTTGAAAAAAGGTACGGTACTCAACATTTTTCATTTCTTTTAATGTATGGAATCCGATCTTGTACAGCGCGCTATAGTTTTTTTGACACCTTATGTGCCGATGCTATTTCTTTTTTTAGTAGATCCGATTGAGCATTTGTAATGATCTCTTGTAGATAATTTATGATACTAAATTTTTATGTTTTAGGTAGGATAAGCAAAGAAAACAGGTATATTTTTGGTTTTTTATTAAAACTGCCACTGCTTGGCTCCCTTCTGTCATACATAATTAATTAATGGGTTTTTATACCTAAAACATTTAAAAAATGATAAATATTTAACATCAATGGCTGCTTATCCAGTAAGTGAAATTTATCAGCAAAACTTAATTTTATTCTATGTAGAAGTATTTAATCATATTCATAGTAAGTAGATTTTTAGTTTTTACATATTTTGTAAAAGTAGCTAGCACTAAAATTGTTGTCCAATATGAGTTAATAATTAATAAAAAATATTACTATTATTTACAACATAAATACAAATTATTTAATACAAATATTATCTGAACAGTTGATATAGCAATTTCATAATGAGGAAATAATTCTGTAAAAGTAAATCAGTATTATACTTGAGTCAATGTTCTCTCATAGTTTATACAAAAAGACGTACTTTAAATATATATACATACATTTTATTAAATAAATGTTTATTAATTTGACTATATCACTAAGTATTCAGTTGATCTAGCTAATTAATTACCAAAGTTAATATTAATTTACTGTGCAGTTTGAGTTGTTAGAAATACTGAATCATTGATTAGGTAATGATTTTAGCATTACCGGCACTTTTTCCATATATTTTATGTTCAATTCAAAGGTCCTGCTACATAATTTATCTCAAGGCAGATAACTGTATTGTAATGGATACACCGAATGCAAAAAAGTCATGGTCATTATTACAAGATTAATTTTTTTTAACTGGTTACATGAACGAGAGAATTCGATGGGTCTAGGTTTGCTATTTCAAATAAAATCTCATTAACAAAAAGAAAGTAAATTTTCTAAACTGGATTTCAAAAAAATTTTAATACTAAAATAATATTTTCAAACTATTTTACAAACTACTTTTTAACCAAACACTCTTTAGTTCTAAGTCCCAAATCAAGATTTTAAATAAGTTGAAAACTATTTATAAGAAAACTATAAGCTAAATCATGAAATTTCTAGATCCATCACTTACTATTGAAATCATGAAATACAACTAAGTACTTTAAGTAAATTATTTTGCAATAAATAAATAATGAGGTTTATATGATTATATGTAACAAAATATTTTTTTGATTGAGTAGTGAGTATTTTGGGAGTATATTGAGGAGGAGGAAAAGGGCACAACCTGTTTCTGATCGATATTTTTTTAACGTCTCTACTTTGTACCAGCTAGACTAATGAAGCTAGGGGAGAGCAGCGTATAGTACTGGTAAACCAATTACCAGTAACTTAGGCCTGAACCTACTGTGATACTAAGTGTTGGAGGTTCCAACTAAATCTTTAGGCTTTCAGCCATTCAGTTTCTCCTCTGGTTAATAGAGAGAGTCATCTCTTAAATTTGTATTTTTATAACAATACCAAATCTTTTTCAAATTGTTAAATGAGTATTTAAAACATGTTTATTAAAATATAAGGGGGATTCATGCAACCTGTGTTAAGTATTGTAAACGTTGTAAGTGCGATCTAAACGTCTATTTAGAGTCGATAACACACTCGACTTTTCCATGGTCTGGGGTCCTGTAAACCAGTGGTAACGTCGTAAAACCCTTGGGGAAGGTAATTTGAGGTTTTCAGCTTGAATCAACAAAACAGGTTGTTTGTTATAATTTTCTTTTTCTTTTTCTTGTTTTATTTGAGATGGAAAATAATAATAATTTTGAATCCAAGAAAAGAATTCGGAAGGAACCGGGGAAACGATGGAGCAAGGAAAATAAACATTTTCTCCTATCTTTAATTTCCGGGAATCCGACGAAGTTAGAGATAATTTTATTTCTTTTTTTACTTTCTTGTTGACCCTCTCTCTATCTGGCAGTTGAATATTTCTATACCGGCAGGCACATTTTCACTACTAGAACACATTTTTATCTAAAAACCTATCTAAACCATTTTAGTAAAGTACATTTATACATTTTCGTGTTCAGAAAAGTACAGAGAACATTTCCGTGTATTTGATTTTGTTTGCACAAATATGTTAGCAAAAAGAACCAAAAAGAGGTCTAATCTTATTATAAATATAAAAAAAATGTAATATATACATTATTTAGTAAGTAGGGAAGAAAATCTGTTTTACAAACTAAAGAATATGGTTAAGAGGCATATTCTAAACTTTAGTGATTTAGCCTAGATCATGAAAACACAAAATATGTTTTTAAAAAAATGCAGAAAATGAGGCCTAATTTTATCTAAAATATAATTCACAAATTATAAAGTGCGTAGGGTATTACAGTTTCAGTCTAAAGAACTGTAAAAAGAGTGATGTAATCAAAATAATGTAATAAACTGTATACCAAATCAATCTTTAGAATATTCTGAGTACAGTAATACATAAAAATATAACAAGTAATTCCTATTTTCTAAAAAGAACCAGTATCAGTGTACCCATTTCATATTAATTATTATACCAATAATAAATTACTCAGGTATTAATTAATATTCTTCAATTTATTATTTTTCGGGTGGTACAGTAATTTTTGGAACCTCGGAGGGGACAAGGCTGCAGCTATCCTGAACATATTTTTATTGTCATTTTTTGTTATTAGAAATCCTTCTTTACAAAATAAATAAAAAATATATTGATTAATTATAAAAATGGTGTTTTTATTTACAATCAAATTGAACAATTAAATGAGGAGGACTTTTCCTTTCTACTTGTCTTTGGTGTTTCAATTAAAAGTTATTTATTTGATCAAGCACACAAACTCACAAAACCTGAACAAGGACAACCTTACTTTAGCAAATAACACATTTGCACAAGGGGTCCTTCATTCAAAATTCAAATAGCAGTTTACCATGATAACACATTAAGCATTTACCACAGGTTGCATGAATCCCCCTATAATAAAACTATGTATAGTGAACAAATTATAAAACAATAGAAGTGTTTACACTTTCTTACTCTTTCAAAATAATTTCATTTGGACACAAAGTGGACTACAGCTACGTGCACAGTTTTCAACTAAAATTTAATAAAAACTAAGTAAAGTAAAAACTTGTATATATCACATGTTCAATAAATTAAAATAGAACCAACTTTTATAGGTTTATTATAAATGTATTCAATGTCAAATAAATGATAAAATTATTAAAGCAATACCTATTCTCATTCATTAAAAAGGTAGAAGGCAATTCATTTTGTTTTCTTTGAGGTGTTAACGTAAAACGATTATTACGAAGTGAGAGCGAGTTTTCTCTCAAAATTGCTCATCCATTTTGCCAAAGGGCGTTGAAGATCAAGATTTTGCCGAGCATGTGACAGTAACAATCGAAGAGTAGTTGGTTCAGAGCACGAATGACACGATGCGGCGAGCACAGCCCAGGATTCACCAACGGCTGGGAACAAATGAACTGCATGCTGTGAGGCTGACAGAGCTCGCTTCTGATCACCATTAATTAAGTGACTAAGACTCACTACAGCCAAAATCTAAAACAATTTATAAAGTGTCAACAACAAAACAAGTTTTAAGAATTTATGGATGATAGAAAAAAGAAAATTTACATTGAACACAAATAATCTAAGCCTACAGTAGACAGACTTGGGAAAGTTAACCAAAATATTTAACTGGTTAAAGTTAATGCCAGAAAAAAATAACTGATTAAAGTTAAAGTTAATGTCTGAAAAAATTAACTGATTAAAGTTAAAATACGGTACAACATAAGGTTTCCAGTCAAAATAACACTCAAAAATATTTTATTTAAAACATAGGTAACATTACAAAATCAGTTTAATATTTAATAATAAAATCACAGTTAGAGTAACATAACATTCATTCAAATTATAATGAATGACACTGACGGGCGAGATGACGGGCATTGTTGTTTGTTTGTGCTAGTGCTAGCTACACAGTAGAGCGTTGATGATCCGAACGTCAATCATCCGAACGCGGAAACGTACTGTAATAGTATATTACGTTAAAAGCCCGGTAAATAGGGTTTTTCCGTGTGAACATGATAGTTTTTCATGCAAGCACGGAAGAACTTACCGGGCGAGTTACGTACGATATTTTTTCATTATACTGTACTACACTGAAAAAGTAACATACTTTTAATCAAAACATCTTTTTATAATAAAAAAAAAAAAAAAAAAACAATTAAAACTTATTTGATTTTTCTGTTACATTTCTATTGAACAAAATTAACCAGATGTTTACATAAAACTGAGATGTGTATTCAGTATTCTTACTTATAAAATCAGTTGGTGCACGGTAAATTTACGGTGTAGTGCATGGAAAATAAGAACTTACGTGTCTATGAATGAACAGGTATAGAAAACAGTTGTTGTAAGTTTAAGTCTCTATATGACGAGCCCCAAAGTTGGCTGCGCCAATTTGTAAGTTGCTCAGCTTACAAATAAAAAAAAAATAACAAATTATATAAACTTGATTTGATTTGCAAGACTCTATTAATTTTTCTATCTCGGGTTGTGAATTCGATGACCTAAATGGAAAATGGTGAAGAGGATCAGATCAGGCCAAACAAAGCAGATGATTTAGAAATGACCTTTGACATTTATTAATATCTTATAATATACAGCAAAGAAAAATAAATTCAAATACTTTATCTAATTTAGTGTCAGATTTTTCCAATAACATTAACTTTAAGATTCTCCATGTCAATGATAAAAGTAGGAAATTAAATTCCTTGGAAATGTTAGAAATTAAGAGATTATTTTGTACAGATGCTAGCCTAGTACTTAACGATCAGGTAGAATTTTTGTCCAACTTGCCTTTACTAAACCCATTGTCAACCTTATGACCACGCCCCCCTTCCACTCCCTTTCCATTTTCTTTGTTGTGAGTAACTGTTCTATGTTTTAAACTCGTTTGTTTTTCTAATATCCTTTAGTCTGTAAAACTGCCTCGTCAATACCGTCACAGGTGAAACCTTGGTCGGCAAGATTCAATAAAAACATGTAGAAATTACAAAAAAATTGTGTTTGTCTTTTAATTATAATGGAATTCTACCAAGTACCTTCGGTCGTCACTATCATTCGTATAACTGTATATATGTTTATAAATAGGAAATATAGTGTGATGAAACTGTAAGTTAATTATTTAGGATCAGGATTTGTTATTTTAAGTTCCCATTGTAGATTAGAGGATGATACTGTAATTTAACCATTAATTTACTAAAAAAAGGTATAGTTGCAAATCAAATAGTGTCCTTGACAGAAGTTTTAAAATAGGTGTTATGTATTTAATATTTTGAAACCCTTTATCAAATATACTATTGGATTGTCTGGATTAATGAGATTCTACTGTACATGGTAAGATATATTGTATCACAGCTATATATAAGCTACTTACTTTAGACACATCCATAGTGTCTCTACCAAGACGCATTGCTGCCTGAGCACATCTTGCCGCAGCAGAAGCAGAATGTTTATTTTCCAAGAGAGCCGAATTTCTTTGTAATAACATCAGAGCTAAGTTCAACCATAAAGATGCATGCCAAGGTTGTCTATGTAGTGTCTTGCTCAAACTCCACACTGACTCTTTGAATTGGCCCTAGAACAAAAATTTGGTTTGTTGTTTATTTCATAATACCTGATGTAATAATTTTCATTCTGGGTAGTATAAGGGATGTGCAGATTTGAGATTTTACTCAAGCAACAAATTATGGTTTTTATTGTCTGGAAAACTTCATGAATAGAACCAGCCTGAGACATTTCAAATTTTGTTATAGTTTATTCAAAAGAATTTTATATTTTTCATGAAAGAGGTTAAAGTCAAAAGACACAGTCTTATATGGACGAAAATGTCAAATTTTTCCTAAACATCCTAGAAATCTATATATATATATATATATATACTACAACGGACAAAACTCGTTGTAGGTCTTGAGTTTAAATTTGCAATTAATTTTGTAAGTTTGAATAATATGGACTTGCCGGGAGTTAAAGCCGAATGTAGGTCACGAGATCAGCATGTATACGCGGGCGGTCTGTTATCGGGTAGAATTAAACTTTTGGACCCTGCCTGTCTGAAAAGGATTGGGAACTTATAAAAATTACTTAAAAGATTCCTACGGGAAGCCAAAATCCAAGATTTGAATAAAAAGTAAAAATCTTCGGGAAATGCATTACGCTAACGGCGGGTGTATTTACTGCAAGATTAGATATTAAAAAATCATAAAGTTACGTAAGATACGAGCTTTCAAAGAATGAGAAAATTTTCAAAATTCCTCTAATTTAAAAAAGAAAAGGTTTTTTAGGCTTTTCTTGAAAAGGCCTAAAATAAAGGTGAAATAAGTTTTAGCGAAATTTTGTCATATAAAAAAGTTAATGGTAATTCATAAAGTTTAAAGGATAAAAAAGTAGGTTAAAAATAAAGTTTTTTAAATTCTAACTAAAACAAGTTTTAGTATTGATAAATGTAAAATATAATGTAAAAGAAAAACTAGAAAATTTATAAAAGGAAAAAGGTGATAGAATTTGCACCTTTACAGCTAATGGAAAATTTAAACTCAAACTTTTAACAATTCAAAATAGTAAATAGTATGCAAACGAAGTAGTTATGTAAAAATAATCCAGTATTTGAAATATGTTTCGGGAGTAAAGTAAAACCCTAGTTTGTGAAAAATCGTTGAAGTCCCTAACTCCACAGCAAGACAATCAGAAGCAGAAATGAGATGAAAATCCGGCTAGTGAATGAAAACCAATGGACAAGAAAAGTGGAAAAAGAAAAACCGAAAGAAGTGTAAAATTAAGACTTTTCCGGGAAAAATCGCCGCGGAAAAACGCGCGCGGGTCGTGTACGCGAACCAGAAGTCGTACGAACGTCACTCGAGTTCGTGTGGAAAGGTAACAACGAGCTGAGGAAAATGATGTCAGTTTCAGGGAAATCGGATAAAACCTGGAAGGGTTACATGGAAAAAGGATTTCCATAGCACAAAACTGAGGGAAGCCAGATAAGAACGCAAGACAGTAGAGGGGAGGTCCAAAGACGAGACTGATGGAAGGAGAACAGGGTGACCAGTTTACGAAAAGGGGCGTACTCAAAGAAACAATAGAAACTTAATTAAAACAAAGGCTAAATCATGTTACAAAATTATGAAAAAATTATAATAAAATTCAGGATGAAAAGTTACGTAAACTAGTAGTTTGAAATTGGCGAAAAAATGGATTTTAAAGCATTTTCGAAATACAGTGGTAGAAAGCTTAGGTTGGCAATGAAATAGTGCCGAAAAACATTATATAAACGATTGCTCGGGGAAACTCGGGATGGATTATTATTTCTGCGATGTAAGTTAACGCATCGAGAGCAGATACTTTTTTTTTATAAAATACTTTAGCGTGCTAGAAGCTGAGTATTTTCTTCGTTAAACTTTAAATTTTTATAACAAGTAAGAAGATACGGCATAGCGGTTATCATCTGGGATGCAGCAATAGACATCGAATTAACTCTACAAGAACGTCAGTGGCAACTTAGTCTATACAAGTTGGCCTAACTTGGGATTTCTGGAAGAAAAACATAGCCCACAGGACAGCTGATACATGGAGTGATTCGTATAGCTTCCAGACAGGACTCCAGGACACCACCAGGCGGCCACCAGGACATGCAACTGTAGCTACGAGGGAATAGACGAACCGGGATAGCAGACACGGCATCACCACATCCATCTTTAAGAAGACATCCATCATACATCCAGACAACCCTACAGGACTCCACCTTCACCCACAAGACAACTCTATCAGCACGCAGAACATCTGTAGCTTGTCATCACTAGACAGCGTTCGCGGATTTCACCACAACGTCGCGACGCCTGGACAAGTGTGAAAAGGTCGGTAGAAGCGTAAAATACGTTAGTCCCCATTAAATTGCCTGAAGTAAATTCAAATAAATTTATTTTAAATACTGGGTTACTTAGGATGTTAGATTAAGAAATATTTGTAATTAATTAAAGAAGTAAATTCATTAAATCGTAAATTCAAATTTTCATTAAAGTATAAATTAAATTAAATTGAGAAATAAAATATTAAAATAAATTATAATTAATTAAGAGATTAGTTCTGCCTTATAGTTTAAAAAAGTTATTATTTTAATTGAGAAGAAAGTTATTATTTGGTTTTATTTGAAAAATATGAAATACAAGAATTTTGTTTTATGTTTAAAATTAGAAAAAAGAAATTATTAAAATTTTATTTTGTTTTATAAAAGGTTATTATTTACAAAAACACCTAGTATTCAACTATCCCAATAGTTTATGAATTTTAGATTAAGAATTGATAAAGTGAAATTTCATAAAATAATTGCAAGCACAAATAAGCAATTTACAAGGTTAGTTCCAGTGTACTCACTCTTCAGAGGTTTACAAAAAGTAAAATTATTAACTTGTGTTCTTACTGAGCTAAAATTAAAAATAAATTACTGGAAGTATAAAGTAAAGTTTTTTGTCAGAATAGTCAGTGAACTGAATATTCGACACATAGTTATTTCACCTAGGCCAAACAAAGTGAGATTGCCTATAAGACTTCTAGTAGGTGGAAATAACTTATTCTCCAACGAAGAATTTTCTCAAAAACAGTTATTCGTTGTAGAATTGGCGCCCTTCGGTGTTGGCCGATTTCACTTGTGGTTAAAAAGTTAACCAAAAGTAAAAATAGGTCAAAGAACTAACGTAAAATTATTTGTGCTTAAAACTGTGTATGTTAGCTTTAGAATTGTGTTTAATATTAAGCCATACTACTGCTATTTCCCGTGTCTGAAATATTTCCCGGTTTCGTGTCTTATTAAGGTTCAGAGGGGGAGTGAAAATTAAACAAATAATAATAATTAACCAGTATATTAAATTTGTCGCGGTAAAATCGGAAGCTTGGGGGGCGTAGGCCTAAAAAATAGGTGTAAAATTAATTAAAAATAATTGGGAGTTTTCCGACGCGACAGATAAAAACAAAGTTAAAAAGTTTAAAAAATTAAACATAATTTAAAAAAAGTTAAAACAATTAAAAAGTAAATATGGCGGATAAGGCGATGAAAGAGTTCTTCGAACAATACAAAAAGGATAAAGAAGAAAGGGCGAAGAAAGATAAAGAAGAACTGGAGGCCAGGGCGAAACGGGAGGAGGCCAGGCGGAAAGAAAAGCAAGAAGAGTTGGCGGCCAGGCAGCAGAGGGAACAGGAAGAGCGGGAAAGGAAAGAGGAAAGAAGACGGCTCAAGGATGAAAAAATCCGGGAAGAAAAGGCAGCAGAAAGGCTACAGCGAGAGAAGGAGCAGAAAGAGTTATACAAAGTTATTTCTGGAAAGCTGGGAGACCTGGAACGAAGCCTGGAGGAAGAAAGCGTGAGGTGTAAGGAACAAAACACCAAGGGAGAAGAGAAGATTAGGGAAATTGAAGGCGCTATCCATTTTCTGGAGGAAACCACAACCACCATAAAGGACAACGTAGACAAAGGGTTCCGGACAATGGAAAGTCGGGTGCAGAGCGTTGAAACGAAAATAGGAAACGTGATAAGCCAGGGAAGTGGGAGTAGGAATGTAGGAATTGTAATGCCGCGGTTTGACAGCGAAGTAAATAAAATTGAATTTTGGGGAAATAGTAAAGAGAGGCCGAAACAATTTTTAAGAGAAATAGAAGGGTTAATGGACGAATTGAATCCTTATTTAGAAGATAGGGAGAAAATAAAATTCATAAGACGCCATCTAAAGGGATACGCACTCGAATGGTATAATATAACAGATCGCGATGAGATGAAGTATGCCGAGTTTAGGGAGGTTTTTTTGAGTAATTACTGGTCGCTCCAAAAACAAAAAGCGGTCAGGAATTATATAGAAAATAATAGGTATGTAGAAAGGGGAAACGCTAGCAGAACCGAATATTTCTGTATGGTAGTAAACAAAGCGCGAGATTTAGAACCCCCCCTACCTGAAGGTTTCCTTGTATTCACGGTGATGCAACATTTCAGCGAGCAAATAAGACTAGCCAGCATAGGTAAACCTAGCGAAACCATTCAAGACGCGATAGAGTTCTTAAATAAGGTAGACATGATTGAGGAAAATCGGCGAAGTAGACCCCAGGACGCTCAGGAAACGGAAAACAGGCATAATTTCACACCTCGGAGTAACCCACCAATCCACAGATCCTATGCTCAAAACCCAAGTAACTCTAATCACCCAAACTCCAATAAACCACGTCCTTCCAACTCAAATCCTAACCAGAAGCCGAAAAACTAAGAAATGAGGTTCTGACAAAGGATGGATTTTTTCGGAATGACAGGGCCGATGAAAAAACAAAAAAACAAAAAAATAATACTAAAAAATTAAATACGCGTGTAAACACCGAAAAATTAGGAAATAAAAAAGTTACTCCTTATAGTGGAATCGAACCTGAAGTAGGCGGAAAAATCGTCGAAAAGGAGCGCGAACGTCAGCCTACGCAAGTAGGTAGTTTAAATGTAAATATTAGGGAAGACTTGTTAGATAATAGAGACGAACCAGTTATAGAAGAAAAACCGTTAGAAGAAATACCCGCGATTCCCGTAGAACTTGGAACGAATGCTAGTTACATGGAAATTGACACCGGAGCGGAAGTAAGCGTTATCCAGCAAGATTACCTTGAGCAATTGAAGGCGGAAGATGTCAAAATCTTAGAACTACCGGTAGCGTGTTTAGAGATAATTGGTGCATTAAAAGGAAAGGTGCAAAAAATCAGCAAGCAAGTCCTAATCGAAGTTAAACTGGTTGACAAAAGCGTAGATTTACAATTTTTGGTAGTAAAAGGTCTAAAATCTAGAATAATTATGGGATGTGACCTTTTATATAGTTTACAGGCAAAAATAAACATGCAAGAAAAATTTGCAATGTTCAAAATAGGTCAGGAAAATGTTAAAATCCCGTTTATTGATAAAAAAGTTGCAATAACACGGTTAAAAGGAAAATGTTTTAATATTAATTCCCGATACTATAAAACCAATAAAAAGAGCAATTTAATTAAATCGGAGGTAATTAAATCCGACGAAGTCGAGGCAACGAATACTACACTCAAAACAAATAAAGTAAAGATTAATCAAAATAGTATGAACGAGTTAGTAAACAAAGCTGAAATCGTTAATGAACCGGAAGTAGGTGAGACAGGCATTAATGATGTAATGGAAGGGAAGTGCGGCAGCAGTCAAGACAGGAAGCCGGAGACAACAGCTAGGAAAAACAATAAGGTTAGGATACAGAACGAAGAGAGGTTGAATAAGATGATATCGAGGGAGGTGTCAGTTCAACGAAGGAAGGGGCAGAAAGCCAAACAAAATATCGTACCGAAGATGCTATCAAAAGAAGCCAAGGACGAGATTCCGCGTGATAGGGCATTAAAAAGGGTTAATGTTCCAATTAATGTTAGGTATAATGGTGAAAAGATTCCAATTACCAACAAAGCGTCACGGCGCAGTCAATGTATCCATAACTGTGAATATTCTAGTAAACGTTGTAATCCAAATAAGGCGAAGTCAAGCACTACACTACACTGCAATTTTTCCGACCACTCGGTGAATAATAAAAATAATAAAAAATATAAAAACAATAAACCAACTTATAAAGAATTAATATCTGTAGGAGGAGCAGAAACGCGTAACCAAAATCTACCGTTTAGAATGCGTGGAAAAATATCGAAAGTTAGATTTAAAAACACTGCTACTTCTGATGTAAATAAGACTAAATTAAGTAGGAAACACATTAGGTTCAAAGAGAAAGTAGGCCTAATTGAAGATCAGCTGTGTGGACTTAGACAAGGAGGGGAGACGGTAACCCGAGCAAAAGGGCATGTAGCGATTCCAATGAAGAAATGCAACAAGATAACTTTGACAAAGGAGTATAGTCATGGTACTATACTAACGGAACAACAAGAAGGCCTACTACAGAAATTAATAGAAAAATATAGTACAGTTTTTTCTGAATTGCCGGGACTGTGTAAAAATTACGTTCATGAGCTAAAGGTTAATGCAACAGACACCTTTGTGAATCGTAATTACCCGATTCCCATAAATAACAAAAACAGCGTAAGACAGGAAGACCAACGGAGAGTGCGAATCCAACAAATAAGGATGAATCCAGGTTTTACACAGTTATTGCAGGACTGGAGAAACAGACAGATGGCGAACCCTGAATGCTTAGAAATAATACAGGATATTGTAAATAAAGTAGATTATAGAATTGAAAATAATGTATTATGTAAATTTGTAAATGGAATATTGAAAATTGTAGTACCAGAGAACGCGGTAAAAGAATTCATAAAACACGTGCACGAAACGTACGGTCACGCAGGAAGAAATAAGATATATAATATGATTAAAAATAGGTGGCATTTTAAATATATGAACAATCGAATTATGGAAGAGATTAGAAAGTGCGATATTTGTCAAAGAGCGAAATACCCGAACCAATATTTAATAGGTCAAAGTAGGCCAATCATAACAAATAATATAGGCCGAGTAGTGGCGATTGATTTCTTAGGACCACTACCAAGAGGTTTAGGAAATGTACAACATATATTAGTGGTAGTGGATATTTTCTCTAAATATGTAAAACTTTACACAGTAAGAAATCCTACAACCGAAAATAGTATAGATAAAATGAGGCAGTACTTTGCAGAAGTTGGCAAACCCGAAAGTATCCTAACAGATTATGGCAAGGCGTTTACTTCAGGGAATTGGAAGGAGTGGATCCAGGAAGAAAGAGTTCGGCATGTACTAATCCCTATAAGACATCCACAAGTAAATCTGGTGGAGAGGGTGAACCGAGAAATTGTGCGAATGCTTAGAACATATTGCTACAACCGACAGGCAAATTGGAAACAATACCTAGAATATATACAGGATGTTCTAAACACAACGCCGCACGACACCACAGGATACACCCCTCAGGAAATACAGTTTGGCCAGGAGGCGAGGTACGTGTGGGATGAAGTCTTCCCGAGGGAACAACCAAATCCAGGAGGAGAAACGGTACGCGAAAAACACCAGAAGTGCCAGGCCAGGATCATAAGGGCCGGAAACCAACGAGCTGCTAAACAAAACCATGGTCGCAGATTTACAAACTTCAATGTAGGGGATTTAGTGTTAGTAACACAGAACACTAGCATTATGGCGAGTAAATTTAAAGGCGAGACCAGAAAACTGTTTCTTTTATACACAGGACCTTTCCGAATAAATGAAAGAGTAGGAAATAAAACCTATATTGTAGAAGACCGGGTTACAGGAAGAATAAAGGGAAAATACGATGTTCGAGATCTCAAACCATATATTCAATAAGTAAAGTTGTCATCCAAAAATAAATTAACACTGTAAATATTATTGTATTGAAGAAAAGGTAGGCCTAATGCATAAAGTGATTAACTATACGGGGGAATCCCAAATGTAAATATTTTGATTGAATGTAAACACAAGCGGTGCGATGAGTTTGTAAAGGGCAGAGAACAAATTAGCCAGGAGGGGATGTTTGAAAACAGCTGAGTGGAAACAAGATCAAGGTCAGGCAGTGGGGAGAGAGAACAGTACGCTGCAATGAATGAAGTAGGCCTAAATAAATAACGCGACTCATTGATAGATGCAGGGTAAGGCCTAAGCACTTTTCGAATACACGCAAAGGCATTGCTTGTTGTTTTAAAATAAATTGTACATACAGATCCAGGAATAAAACGTTTGAATGCAATCTACAAACAATTCAGGAGCCTGGAATGTCCTAATATACGAGTAAGGGGTATATAGGGGTTGCATATTACTTGGAAAAAAGGTAATTATGCGTAAAATTAGTTAGGAGAATCTAAGTAGTTAAGATTCTGGAAGGAAGAAAGTAAGCTATAACCTAGGAATCAATTAAGGAAAGGAAACTGTAATGGAAAAATATAAAGGAGGATACTAGGGAAAAGCAAAGGAAAACTATTTAGTACACTTAAAAAGAAAAAAAAAAAAAACTCTCAATTATGATAGTTGAAGCCACTTAGGCAAATAAATAAAAAATTGTCAAACCATAAAGGGTAAGTAATATAAAACGTATGAAACGCGGATTATAAAAATTCGGGAAGTATGAATGCGGGGAAATAACAGTAGTATGAAAGCGTAACCCAGTAGAATATTGTTAGTTTGTTATCAGGCAAATTAAAATGTGTCCCTGTATTTATATAAGTAGTGTACAATATAAACATGTGTTTTCAGTGGAAGTGAACTCATCCAGTGAGCATTTCAAAAGGAAATGTATACCATGGTATATTATGTAAATGTAATTTCAGAGTATGGAGAATAAGAAGAACAATGAAAGTATAGTATGAAATGTATAAAAATATTATAAATGTGTGATATGTAAATTGTTAGATTAGGAAGGCAGAACTAGATAGAATAAGAATGAAATAAGATATAAGGAAAATGAAAAAGGAATGATATTATATTTAAAAGGTTTCAATATCTTGGGTTTTTGGCGGAGCCGATCAAACCAGATATCTTAAGAGGGGTAGCTTACAACGGACAAAACTCGTTGTAGGTCTTGAGTTTAAATTTGCAATT
>JAGFPH010000144.1:718612-732420 GCA_018207615.1 Philaenus spumarius
GCAGTAACCTTAAAAGCTGCATATGTGTTGCATAACTGGTTACGAAACCTTAAAAGCTGCATATGTGTTGCATAACTGGTTACGAAAACTACAGTTACTTATATTTCTCAGGAGTTCGTAGGCCAAGAGGATCTGTAGTGCGGAACAATAATCTTGGAGGAAAGAAGTTGGTAGAACATGTTTGTCAGACGGTAGGCCTAATCAAAGTCATAATTATTTGAAGAGAGCATCAGAAAAAAAGAACGAGTTAGCTGAATGGTTTATGAGTGAAAGTGCTGTATCATGGCATATGGATATGATTAATTCATAATGTTAGCAATCAAGTGTTAATGATATGTATATGTTATATAGATTATCAATAAATAGTATGCTTTACTTACATGTATGATTTCTGTTGATTCTGTAAACCATAGAAATTTAGGTTTGTATAAATCATCCGTTCCAGTACCCGATTTTTTACTTTAACTCCAAAGTGTAAGCATTTCTTATAGATCGTATTTTTCCTTTAACGTCTTCAGAAGAAAACCCTTGTATGCCCATTTGTTCTGACAACTTTATATAAGCAGATACTCTTAGCCTCTCTGTTTTTATATGAAGTATTGTGCATCCCACAGACAACGAAGTTGCTTATATATTTCCAAAGATTTAATAATTTCATCACTGCTCCACTTTTTATTCTTCTCACTCATTTTACACCAAAAGTGGAACACAAAAACTACCAACCAGTTGAAAAATAAAAACAGTTACAACTAACCTAACCAATGTACACTGCTCGCTGTAAATGAGTGTTGGCGCGCAAGTTAAGGTTTACATTTGCATACTTGGGAAAGTTAGTCAAAAATTCTAACTAGTTAGAAGTTATTAGTTAGTACCGTAAAAAGTAACTGATAGAAATTATTAGTTAGCTAAAAACTAACTGATAGAAAAATAAAGTTAGTTTTTGGAGAAGTTCGCTGTTGGGTTGGACAATTTTTTTAAGGATTTCATATGAAATAAGCACACATTTTGGTAATTGATTATGTTTATTACTACTTAGGCCTAGACATTTGATAAATCAATTTTATTTATTTATCAAAACTGAACATGATTTTAGGTTAGGCCTAAAATGAACCAAAACATGTTTATTTTCAACCAATTTAGAATTAGGTTTTTTACACTTCTTAACAACTGTCAGTTTTTTTAATTTTAATTAAAAGCAAACAAAAAGGTTTACTGTATTATATATAAAGGTTTACAAACTATATAAATCTAAATTTGTGTAGTATATTCTTAAGTGACACAAAACCATTTTGCAATTCGATTACTTAAGTCAATGTAATGAAATGGAATAACTTTACTAACCTTTAAATTAAATCGTGCAATAGCGAAGCATTGCTGGGTCCACTAGTTGTAGATAAAAATAAGATTACACACCATCATTATCCTCTATTCAAAACTATGAAAGTATTTCTATCAAAATGAAGCAAAATTAAAACCGTAGCCAAAAATTATCGAATCAGTCTTACTAATAAATTTAATCAAACCTTAACAACTTCTACAGTTGAAACATTTTATTGCGGCTAGACGCTTGAAAATCAAATGCACGTTTGTATTATCAGTTATCACGTACAGTCCCGATACCGTAATTATTACGCTGGGAAAACTATTGTTTGACGTTTCCGATTTTTATATAAGAACATTTAAGATTAAATAATATTTTTGCTGAAAAAAATAATAACATTTTTTGTTTTAAATGCTCTACAAACGATCCCCTTCAAGTTAAAACCGAATTATTATAGACTAGGCCTAAGTTAAATCACTTTTCTCCACTTAGGCCTACCTTAATATGCGCTCTTAAGTTTGAAGCACTTGTCACAGAAGCTTTTATTGTTTTTGGCAAGCACAATAAACATTTAAGCGTGATTCCACCATTTTCATTTTTTTTTCAATTTCTTTAAATAAATCGTTTATGTTCGGCTCAATCACACTTACCCGCCATCACAAACTAATATTCTTATTCTATCACTAAACCACAACATAATTATTTAACTAAATTATAATATTTCTAAAAACTAAAAAAACTTTAAATATTAATCACAGTTCACTTTCATTATTTCATTTTATTTATAAAGCTGTTGACAAAATTTCAATTGTATAGCCATGGTTAAAGTATTTAAAAAACGTACATTAAAATTTGAATAATAAAAATCACCATACATCTAATTACACAAAACTACTCCACAATCACTCATAAAAGGTAAATCATAATGGTAGATAGTAATAAAACTGAGAACTTATGTTAACAATAGCTTATATGGATTGAACAAAACACGTATGCCAGTCAGCTATACACAAAATGTCAGAGAACACAACAACAATAATTAAAGAAACAAAACAAGCAATAAATAGAATCCACAATACAATAAAATACACTGGCAATACCCCAACAATTCAAAACTACCAATAAGGATCTGGGCACAGCTTTCCCAGACTCATTCCTCTATTGCATAAACTCACCCACGGAGTAATAGCCACCTCTCACCAACAAATCCTTCAGATGTTTTTTAAAAGTTAAGTTGTTTTTTATTTTCTTAATAGACTCTGGGAGCCTGTTAAATAAAGCTGTTCCAGCTTGAGCAGGTAGTTTTTTATGAAGATTTAGTCTGTGTTTTACCAATCTTAAGTCACTCCCCTTTCTGGTGAAATAAGTGTGGTAGTCGCTATTTTGTGCTGTACAGCACTTAAACCGACAAAACAGTATTACCTCCATTATATAAATACAGGGAAGTGTTAAGCAGTTTTCTGCTTTAAATACATCCCTGCATGACTGGTCATTTTTCAAATTTGAAATTACCCATATGGCTCTTTTCTGCATGACAAATAGTCTTTGCAATTTGGTTGAATTTCCCCATAATATAACACCATAATTTAAATGAGAATATATTAAGCCATAATATACAGTTTTAAGGATATGCTTGCTGCAGCCTTGTTTAGCTAAGCATCGAAGAACAAAAATACCAGAAGCTATTACTACCAGATAAAAAAGGACTATACACTACTTGTCAGAATAAACATCAACTAAAGACCTAAAGAGTGAAGTCATTGTCTTGAGATGACAAATATTGCCAAACATTCCCCATTCCCTCCCTTTACGCTATACCGTTACCGATATTTTTATTGGTTGGCACTGCATACCACCCATCCTGTCCTGTTGTCCTTGTCATGGCAGGCGCTGACCATTTCTGGGAATCCCAGACATACATAACCCTCACCTCTCGCGTCAGAAAATTCGAATTTAGGTACTTCCGTCCGTTCAAAAATCTAACTAATTAAACAACAAACCTGCTAACGAATATATTTTCTATTCGTTAGCTGGATTCCTAAGTAGAAGTTATTTTGATTACTTTTTAAAAACTAACGAATATGATAGAAGTTAGCAGAAATTGCTAACGAATATCGCTATTCGTTAGAATTTCTATTCGTTATTCCCAAGTATGTACATTTGCAAATTTTTTATCAGTATCGTGCCAGTCAATTACTGGCGAACTAAAATTAACTGAAAATTCACTGAAGGGTGCTGAAAATTCTATGCAAGTTTTGATCTGTGCATGCATGTCAAGGGCGATCCAGCGAGGGGTTAATGGGGTGTTCGCTCCCTTGTGATGGAAAAAACGTAGCTGAGAAAAAATAGAATAAATTGAGAAAATTTGTAAACTACAAACTGGCAAACAACACTATAGCGTTGTCTCAGCTACCTGTATAGACACAATGCGTCGTCTTAGACAATGTAACTTGTATTGAATATTACACGCATTAATAACCATCCAATCTCAATAAAACAAAAACCATTGGAAAGGAAATGTTTTAGAGTTTAAGTTTGTTATAAAACGTTTATTTACATTTAAAATTGACAAGAAAATATTATTTTGTATACAAAATAATCATATTGATTTTAGTCATCTGATAAACAGTTTACTATTATTTTATGTAATCATCGTTAAAATTGTAGTTTTCTAAACAGCTAATGCAGCGTGAGAAAACACAAAGAAATGAAACAAACTTTTCACTATTCTAAGGGTCAAAATCGTTTTGATAAGAATATAAGGGCACCTTTCAATTCCTCAAGATTTTAACTTTCTAACACTGCCTTCCAATCAAGTGTCACTCTTATAGTTTCTTAAGGTACGTTTACACTTGTACACATGTAAGAGAACTTGTGTGAGATACTTGTTTGAGAAACAAGTGTGAAGTTTGAGTACATAAATCACTATACTTGTTGAATCACATTAGAGAATTTACACTTGCACACAAGTTGATTTTAAGATTGGGTTTTACATCCCTTATACTAGAAGCCCTAATTTTCTCAATTAGTTGCAGTGTGGATTCCCGACTCCAATTAGACATAGAAACTTTAAGTTGAATAAATTAAAATGAAATATTAACGATTTGTACACAACACAATGAAACCTAACTTGCAAAAAGTATTGTTATAAATCAGCTGGTTGGGAAAAGCTTCAATAATACCTCACACAAGTCAATGTTTAAACTAAATTTTATTCACTCAAAATGTATGAGGAAATGTTGAAGCTCGCACAGCGAGCAAATGTTTCTGGATTTGTTAATTCAACAAATATCTCACACAAGTTCTCATACATGTGTACAAGTGTAAACGTACATTTTCGTTTAATATGGTAAACCTCATTTAGTGTTCAGTTCTATTTGGGTATTTCCGGGAAATATTTAACATTTCTTCAAAGCAATAAGCGCTTTATTTGTTACTTTTTCCTATTATCCACAGTGTCTGGAACTGTATACGATACGTTTGTGAGAGTTTTGTTTAGCTAATCTAATCTTAATGGAACAAAGTGAAATAAGTTTATTAAAATAAAAAATTTCAAGTATACAGTTTAATTCTATGATTTATTCTCTAGGGTAAAGCATACATTCCTAACTAAAGTTTCAAAATAGGCTTAATTTTGTTAGTGGTCTTGTAGTACGAAGATAAAAACTGGTGTTTTCAACATGTTTTTAAAATTTATATTTTTATACTTTATTTAGAACTAAATCACAAAACTCGTATATTTTGAAAAAAACTACCAAAAATATTTAATAATTTTTATGTAGGCCTAAGGTTGGATTTTTTCCGTTACTGGAAATATTTTTCTTATTGAGCTAATAACTTTAAAAATTAATACTTTTTTTTAGTTGCATATATAAATTATTTGGTCCTTTTCTATAAGAAAGCTATGGAACACTTTTAGATTGGAATATAATTACATTTGGCAAATTTTTGAAAAAATGCTTGCAAAACTCAAAAATCAAGCAAGTACACTAGCTCTCAGCTACAAGGTTCCCTTAATTTGTTTAAAGTTTTCAAGCTTGAAGACATTCTATTATTAGAACTCTGACAGTTAATAAATAGTCAATAGAATAAAGAACGGAAACTGCTCAGGAATCTTTATTAGATAATACATTGTAATAAATACATGAATATTCAGAAACAATGAAGTGTAAATTTAAAAAAATATTAAAATTATATTACAACTAAAAAATGATGTTCCATTTTACAAGTTGAGTGATTTATGCCACCAATTGTGAGGCTTTCAACTATCTTCTTCGTTTGCTTCTTCTTGTCCTGCAAAAAATATATCTTTAATCGATAAAATGAACAAATATTACAGACTTCCATATCATAGTACAGTATTGAAGAGAAATTTGTATATTTGACACTTTTTAATTTCCTCTGGAGGTAAAAGTTGTAAGTTTCTAAACTATCTTTTCCTCCAGCGACTACTTTAAGAGGTCTTATCTGCCTCAAAAATAGGGTAGAAAGAACAACTTCACTGACATTCACTGTGGTACTTAAATTATGTTTTATCTCTGTTATTTAATACATTTTACCTAATTGCGTCAGTTTTAAGCGCATACAAAATTTGGCCCATCTGTACTAGGCTACTATATGTAAATAGATTACATATAAAAAAAAAGTGACTAGCAGAGCGGTGCCGTTGTTTAATACTGTAATTCTATTTTTTTTAAAACTATCAATAAACAATTTTTTTATGGCAGTCTGAATTCCCGTACAATTCCCGGATTTCAAGAACGCTGGACACCCTGAAATACTTTACGCGAAATAACAAAATGTATAACCACTGCGGTCATTTTGACACCGCGCGACCGTTTAAGGGTTAAACAAAGTATAATTTTAAAGGAAAATCTATTACTTTCTCATGTAATTTAAAACCTATGGCACAGAAAACACTTATAACAAGTTTCACTCGCACTTGACTTCTTTTTCTTGCAGGTAACACTACATTACTCAAAAAGCAAAGAAAATTTAAACAAGAGTTATTATATGAAACATGATTTTTTTTTAAATGGTTACAGTATATAAAATAATTTTGAAACTAATAAAAAACATTAAAAAATTAAATAACTTACTTTTTTGGTCCTTTGACAAAACACCAGTCCACTGAAATGGCTTGTCCCAATATTTCAGAACCATTAAGGCTTTCTCTGGCAGCTGCAGCTTCTTTATATGATTCATATTCAACCAAAGCATAACCCTGTAACACAGATTACAATGATATTTATTTGACCAAATAATGATCTGTAAAATTATTATATAATGTATATATATTTGAAATCATAATAACATTAAAATTAGTAGCGTTTTATTTTGAGTAGTTTTGTTTTTTCTACGTTGATTTTTTTAATTAGTTAAATTCTTAGAATGTCAGATGAGACTATCATCAACTGTCTTGGTCAGAGTACATTAATGAGTTCAGTGGTTTTTCTACTCAGTCACATTCTAAAATTAGCATACTTTGGTCTATTCTATTCTCACTTAAATTATGGAATTGCTCTGTGAGATGGTAATTCATCAAAGCAAATGACCCAAGCATTTAAGAAAATCAAGCAGTAAGAATTATGGCTACTTTGGGCCATCGTGATTCTTGTAGGGATGCATTTAAAAAGCTAGATATTTTGACCTTTCCCTGTATGTACGTTTTTGAAGTAATTTTACATTACAAGTATAAGAGTTCTGTGGCTCAAAACACTGATGTGCATGCATACAATACCCGTTATACAGATTTCTTCCATGGTAAAAAGCCTAGATTAAAAGCTTTCGACAAGCTACCGTCTGAGACTGGAAAACAAAGCGGTTCAATGCTTTCTACACCGTGTGGGAGTTTCTTGATGCCACATTATAGCCTATCATATACATGCGTATATGGCATATTTAAATTAATTGGTCAAATTAACAAATACATGATTATGGAGAAGTGATGAATTAAACAAGACCTGAAAACACACCATATGAATTTGCCCTCGGACATCCAAGTTTATATAAAGATCAGTTTATGCATAGGAAGGAGATTTTTTCAATGACACATGATATGTAAAATCTGATGTGGGTACTAGTATTTAGGAAATAAATACTTGTAGGCACATCCTGATGAGAAAAGAAGAGGGCAACTCACATACAACCATCAATTCAAGATCTGTTAAAACTTTAAGTGAATACAGTGATTTAAAATATTTTTATTAACATATATATGTGTACAAACAAATTAAGCCGATTTATTTGGTACTTTAATTTTTAATACGGTAATGATTGTTTTTTCCAATAGCATCTTATTTAATTGTAAAAATTTCAGCCTTTTTAGGAACAGGTTTTTAGTATAATTGGATATTTTGAATAACTTGAATTTTTATTTAAAAAAACTAATCTTTTGTAAAATAATTCAAAAATTAAAAAAAAGCAATGATTAGTAAAATAGAAAGACATTTTAAAAAGAAAAATTATATCAGTGAATATTGTAACAGTGAACTAAAATAAACAAAATATAAGAGAACATTTCGTCTGTTTAATTTTTTGACGAGCCCCTCGCTGCCAGTCCGGCTTCCAATGTCCAGCGTCTCCCCTTAGGGTTTGTGTCTTCGTCTCTCTCTTGGGAACATACAAACATTGACAGGATGATTAGCGGTGGAGAAGGTTCATTGACTAAGGAGACGAAACGATTGTATTGCCTTCAATCATTTATTAGCATACAATCAATTATTTTGCTAGCCCGAACTTACAACTAAAGTCAACTTGATGGTAAAGGCAGGTTACTAACAGACTAATTTAGGCTTGAACATTTAGCCTCAAGCTGGCTCCCCTCCCTTTAACTATATAAACTCTGACTTCAGCATTCTTTGTATGCAACTCACATTGCACGACCAATATCAATATAGATCCATAATTACTATTACTCTCTATTATTACTATTATTATTATATAAGGTGGAGAGTGCTTGCCACAATCTTATAATTTGGTTTCAATAATAAATATCCAGATGTTATAGTTTTGTTTGAAATCTGGATATATAGTAGTTAGGCTATATATAGTTTTAATATTAATTGTTACAACATGCTGATTGCAATGACAGATACACATCTGGAGGAATCATTATTTACTTAACCTTCATGCGTTCGCGTCAACTTGAGTCACATTAGCGTTCGCGCGGGCGGTTAATTGACCGCCCACGTTTTTTCAAGATTATCAAGCATTTTTCTGTACTTTTTTTAATGATTCACTGCCATAAAATCAAAGGAACTCTAATAAAACTAGGCAAACAACTTTTTGATTAAAATTATTTATTTAAACAACTTAGGCCACAGTTAGCATAACATACACAATTTCTTGACTGAAAAATAATTTTGGGTTAACTTTTCCGGCTGAAATATATTTTTTGAAACTATAATATACACAATTATAATGGACACATAAAGATTTCAATCTGGAAACATAAAGAACTAAATTTGTGTCATAAATAAAAAAGTCTATTTGAAAAAAGTATATAACTTGTCACTTGTAGAATATAATCAACTTATGAGTAAGTGACACAAAAACTAAATATAAAAAAGAAATTGTTGGATAAAAGTTGGCCTTTGGCATATAAAAATATATTTAACACGGTAAAAATTAAACAAAGAAAGTAAAAAATTATAAAATTTTAGTAGGTATAATTTTAGTTTAGAATATATGTCTGTTCAGTCTGTTTCCATTTCTTCGTTCTCAGTCACCTGGCAAGTATCACACTTTACTTTAGTGGTTGAGTGCTTTAGGCATACGTTTCTTCCACAGCTTCCACATTCCCGCCTGGTTTTGATAATATTACTTACATTGTGCTCTGATGTGTTAAGTAAAGTTTTTTTCGACTTTCGCAAGCCTTTCACTTGACGGCCAATATGACGAAAAATATTTCCTTTAGCGTTCGCGCGACTGTCACTAGACCGCCCAACCTTAGGTCTACAAGTTTGAAACTGTACTGAGTAGGATGAGGGGGGTAGGTAAATCTAATTTGTGCCGGAACTAGTAGCCATAAGTGTAACTAAAGAATACATGCCCCTCCCACCTCAACCAATGTTCACTGATGGACGTGTCATTGGAAATTCTAAAAAGGCGGTCACTTGACCGCCCACGCGAACGCATGAAGGTTAAGATATCGGTACCAAGGTGAAGTATTGTTAAAGTACATATTGATCTTGGGCCGGACCCCAGAGTCTGTCCTTTGATGTGATTGGCAGTTTACCGTCTGCATTCACATTGAATACCTTTATTTGCAGAATAATAAGTTATTACATTTTCTTGTACACAAAATAGTTTTTGCGCGTTCAATACAGTCTTTTAATTTGTTAAAAACAATTCATAAACCATCAAGACACATGATTGATTGTATGCAAGAGTCCAATCCATATCAGTAATTTTATTTTTCAAAATGTTTATATTAAATATTTCATTCCTACAATAAATACACAGTATGTTCTTGAAGCCATATGCACTTATGTCTATTAAACATGTCACTGATTTATGGTCAGTAATATCCAGATCAATTATTTCAGGTTTACATACAAAATTATTTCTACTTCTTAAAAATAAATTATCTATATAAAGTATGGAGTGTTCTAGTAGGCTCACTTAATAATTGTCACTTATGACTATCTATAAAACTTAGTCACTGTTGATTGTATTGTTCTACAATACAAATATTAACGTACCTTTTTTTTTATTCGAGTTCTCTAATAGTAAACATATAGCTTTAGACAGTATGAACCAAGGTCTCTAGATAGAAAAGGTTACGTCATAGTCATGTAAACAAACTCAAACCCCTCAACCCGTTCCCTGTCCAGTGACGTCATTATAGTATAAAAACTCCGCGCTCCCATTAAAGATGTATGTTTCGTCGTACAAATCACATCATTTTTTTTAAAATAGATGTATTAAACTATTTTTGAGGTTGCAGTTTTTTAAAATGATACTTAAGTTACACATTTCAACATTTGTAATTGTAAGAATATATCTTAACCTTTTCAAAAACATTATGTTTATGTCATTAATTTGCAATAATTACAAAAGTATAATCATACAAATTTTAATTTATATTTTTACTGACTAAAATTTAAAATAAAAAGCTATCTTGGTAATACATTTTAAATCATATAGGTAACTAAAAAGCAGTCATTAAAATTGTATTTAATATTTTAAAGTAGTATTCTTTGGAAAGCTAAATATAAGTATGACACAAAAATTAAAAACTATAAAGGCTTAATTGAATACACCATTCTAAATACTTATACTTGTCTTTTTGTAAGTAAATACTTATAACTATGTGAATGAACCACAAGTATTTGTTTTACTTGTATTTTAAATAAGTATTCTTTTTACTTACTATTAACATTTATTTTAAACTACAAAAATAAACTTATCCTCGTAATTACTTCTTTTTGTGTCAGTAAAGAACGTAATTACTTGTACTTGTAAGTAATTTTGTAAGAACTTGTAAGAAATAGTTTTTGAATTGCTAAAATAAAATAAAATTCTATTAAAAACATTCCGATTACTAGGAATTGGTTACACACCAATTTTTATACATGTTTTGTTTTAGTAGCATAATTATTTTGATTGTTTTTACAAAACATTATTAATTTGTAAATAACCTAAAATAATTTGTAAATAACAAGCAAAAGATAAATACATCAGAATTAACAAAATAGCATTCTAAAATGTATCTCTCTATGATAGCCTACATATAAATTGTATGGAGTTTATTTAATTGGGTGGCAGTAATTTTACTGAATATGTAGGCCTATATTTAATATTCCTTGCATCAACTGTAAATAAAATATATTAGGTAGTATATTTGTTTGTTTTTTTTTAACACGCTTTGTGTGGGAAGTCTTAAAAGTTATAGCTTTTGCTTATTTTTTATTCAACAGACTCATTAAGTTAAATTGTTGAACAAAAAGTTATTTTCTACAATTTTAATGCAAAAGATGTCCACAGAAACTACTTTTAAATCAAAATATTAAGACAAAAGAAAATTATAATAACATTTTATATGAGTAAGTGAGATTATATTATTTACTATTACAATAGAAACAAAAAATATCTAGGCCTGCCTGTGAAAAGATATATCAGTTCTTCCTTCTTGTTTTGCTTTTCCATAATAATATTTGCAAGTTGCAACCTCACAAATGGAACCACCTTTAGGTTTATTTATTGATTTTCTATCCATTGTAAATAATATATTTCTTCTACTTTAAACACTTTATATACACTAATTTTAAAAAAGTTTAAGTTTAAACAAAAAACACAAGCCGTCAAACATTCACAAACGAGTAACGCGTATAAACGTAAACGACAAAACTTTGATCACTGTCTAGTTGTACCAATAACTACATCACAGCCCCCACTCCACTTTTTTTGATATTTCCCGAATGAGGTAACCTTTTCTATCTACAGACCTTGAGTATGAACAAAGTATTGCATTGGGCTACTTTATTATTGTGAATTAACTTAAACTACATGGTAGAACCACTTTATATTTTTATAATATTTAGTAATAGTTGTAAATTACCTTAAGAAAACCAGTTCTGCGATCTAAGTTAAGATGTATGTTTTTTATTTCACCAAACTCTGAAAACTTTTCATGGATATCATCTTCCTGTGCTTCTTCATGGACAGATGTGACAAACAAAATCCAACCCTCAACAGCTGAAAATAAAACGTAAAACTTTTAAGTTTAGAATCTGTTTTTTTTTGAAAAAAATGGATCTGAATGATTGACCATTGTATCTCAGTAATCACAATATCTGTGTGTCTGAAATTTTCAAAATTATTTTTGAAGTACTCAAAATGTAAAATGGGGTTCTAAAACATTTGTTTGAACTTAGGCTTTGTAGTTATTGAATTACAACTTCTTATGTTAATATACTTTAGGTACATATTACTTTATATAAACTAATTTATTTACTATCATAGAACTAAATGATTATGTGAGCACTTATAATGTGCTGCTACTTTTCCCACTCAGTCCGCCATGGACCCAGATAAAAATGAACCCAGTAACAGACAATGAAATCCGCAAAATTATTAAAAGCCTTAAAAACAAATCCTCATTAGGATATGATGAGATACCAGCTCGGCTAGGTAAA
This sequence comes from Philaenus spumarius, assembly GCA_018207615.1. NCBI lineage: Eukaryota > Metazoa > Arthropoda > Insecta > Hemiptera > Aphrophoridae > Philaenus > Philaenus spumarius. The sequence goes on from JAGFPH010000144.1 coordinate 731,075, forward strand.
CAATGCTGTGAAGAAGCCCTTAAGCCTTTAACGCATATTATCAATCAGTCACTCTCAGGAAGCAATTTTTCCGTACAAACTAAAAATAGCAAAGATTAAACCACTTTCAAACAAGTTGACCCTGAAGATGTTCAGAATTAGGCTATAGACCTATATCCATTCTTCCCTTTTTTTAAAAAATTTTTGAAAACATATATATGAAACAACTGGTAACACATTTAAATAACAATAATATGATTTCGGAAAATCCGTACAGGTTTTTGAAGTGCAAGAGCACCATAAATATTATAATTAAAATGTTGATGCAATTTTGACTGCTCTTGATAACAAAGAAATTGATTTTCATGGACCTGAGCAAAGCATTTGATTGTATAGACAATGATCTGCTGCCTTTAAATAAATTAATAAGATATGGTATTCATGGAAAAACACTGAAATGGGTTACAACAAACCTGGAAAATAGAGTTCATTATGTAGAGCTTACAGATGATGAGGGGAAAAGTGCATAAGCCGGACATACTTACAGCTAACCATGGGGTACACCAAGGGTCGACCCTGGGTCCTGTTCTTTTTATACTATATATTAATGACCTGCCATTACATTTGAGTTGGGGCTCAGCCCTTATGTATGCAGATGATACAACCCTCATCTTGTCTGATCAAGACCATAGCGCTTTAGACATTAAATTGTTCATAACTTTAAATCAAGCCATAGAGAATTTCACCAAACTTAATCTAATGCTAAATTTAGAAAAACAAAATACATCTCATCCTCAGCAAACAACAGAAAATGTCTTAAAATAAATGCGCAATAAATGTCTTTGCAGATAATTATCAACTAATTGAAGTAGAAAGTATAAAATTTCTCGGTTTGACAATTGATTCACAATTGCATCATATAAGAGCATTGTCCACAAAATTGAACTCTTCGATTTATGTTTTGATAAGGTTGTCGAAAAATTGCTCTTTACCAGTTCTTCGGATGGCATATTATGGTATATTTTACTGTCATTCAATATGGTATTGCTGTGTGGGGGAAATGCTTCAACGAGATCAATGTTAAAGGTATTCAAAATTCAAAGGTCTGCACTACGGGCTACCTTTGGTAAGAGACGTACAGATTCTTGCCACCCTCTTTTCAAAAAGCTTGATATTTTAACTTTTCCGTCAATTTATATTTTGAATGTTATCATGTATTCGAAGTTCCACACTTAGCCAGATACATAGATACAATACAAGAGAAACACACAATTTAACCATTCCAAACTTTCTCAAACTTTAAAGTCACCAACAGTTTCTGTGGCCATCCTACACAACTGTCTTCCATATATAAACTTAAGGCAATG
>JAGFPH010000144.1:732520-751177 GCA_018207615.1 Philaenus spumarius
AAAAAGATATTGGGTTGTTCCGGGACTTTTTGCCACCCCTGTATATAATTTATTGTATCAATGCTTGTATATTTAACCTTGGAAGCGGTAATGTTAGTTCGCTTGGATTTTTTGCCGCTTGGCAAGCATTTTTTAAATCGCCAATTACAATTATAATAATTATATCCCAATCTAAAAGTGTTCCATAGCTTTTTTTTAGAAAAATATCCAAAGAATTTATATAATGTAGGCCTAACTAAAAAATTTATTGAAGTAAAATTTTAAAAGTTATTAGCTCAGGAAGCAAAAAATGTTTAGTAACGGTAAAAATTCAACTTTACGCCTTCATAAAAAGTAGTAAATATTTATTGTAATTTTTTTTCAAAAAATACCAAAGTTTTATAATTTAGTTATAATTTTAAGTTTGTAAAAACAAATATCAATTTTTTTTCTTACTTTCAGAAAACACCAGTTATACGTTTCTACTACAAGATCGCTAGCAAAATTAGGCCTATTTTAAGACAAATTACCAGGAATATATATGCTTTAACTAAATGAAGTTTTATTATAACAAATTGTAGATAATAAACATGAAAGTGAACTGTATATTTTTAAATTCTTATTTCGTTTTGTTCCACTAAACTATATCAACTAAACAAAACTATCAAACACATATCGTATTACACAGTTCCAGTCAAATAGTCTATGAATGAACTTCCTTGTCTCAGACGGATCTGAAATTTCCCCTAACCATGTTGTATTCTTAGAATCCGACTGCAGGTACTTTATTGCAGGTTATGCCACCGCACCAACCCTTGAGCGACAGCCTTTAGTCGTAAATCATTGCCGACTTCGAAGACAAGGCACTCTATGGGATTTTCTCTGCACTATCTCCAGCCACCTGCACGTTCTAATTTGCAAACGTTTTTTGAAACAGATTAAAAAATAATAATTTTGAATGAAAACTTAACAAATAAGCTGATAGAGTAGGCCTAGTAGAATACAGATCAAGCTTCTAATTGGTATAAGTATCCCATTTCTAAACACATTAATAAACCTGTGAAGAGTAATTAAAATCCAATCAAAAATGTACGTTTTTAAATGGCAAAAAAGACATTACAAATTTTTTTTCTAAATTCCAAACACATATTGGACCTTTTCAGTTTTTTTATTTAACTTTTCACAATGCTGTAACATACAATAATTTGATGAGCTCCCATGTTAAACAAACCAGTGAATCCGTACTCTGTCTGCCTGACTCCCGCCGCCCTTAATGTTTTCAAACTAAACGTCTTGGAAAGTTATTTAGCAAATTCAAGTACATTTTCGTGATTTATTTCATTAATTTGGTTTAAGCTTAGTCTTATTGTTTATATTTTTTGGGGTATAGGCTATATTTTGGGGGTATTTTTATATTTGATTCTTTTATTTAGTGTAAAAATATAAAAAATGACTAAAGTTAACCTCTCTATATTTTCGAGTTTTATTTCTCTCGTATTTTCTATAATTTTATTTATTTTCCGCGGATATTTTTGGTCTTTTTACAGTCAGTTTAACGTGATCTTTCGTAATATGAAGTTTTTTTCGAAAAACCTCTGGTATAGATAGAATCAATTAGAATTGCGTGTAGGGAGGGTAGTGCGAGAGAGACGGAGTAAATATCCCACAACATTTCCCCTTCCGAAGCTAGGCAGCGCAGCATACAGTCAAGTTTATAGACGATGGCTTTATACACACCACATATACAACAAAGCCATGCACGTTTGTGCAGATTTGACACTGACTGTACTTTTTATTATTTGTGAGACTGAAGTTGGTGGAAGGAGGGCTTTCCTGCGCATGCGCAGCCCGCACGCCATTCTAAATGCGTTGTACTATACTCGTCTTACATTTTAACCCAATATCGTCTGGAGGTGCATACTGAATACTCAACCAGAACCATGGAGTATAAAAATAGGCTAGCTGATGCGACTATATATTTTAACACCATTTATTAAATCTGATGTACTCCTATCCATAGTAGCCTACCTTTAGGGGACTATTCAAAACTACTTTTTCTAGGTAATTTTACAACACCCCTCAACACCATATTGAGGCAGAGGTGCCAACCAATGAGCACAAAAATACTCTAGAATATAATCATGATTAATTTTATTATTAATTAGCCTAAATTAATGTGTAAATGTGTACCATAGCCAGTAAAAATTTACTTTAGCTTGTCAATCGATTTCTAAGGGAATTTTAAATAATATGAAAGAGCACGTCTAACTGATTGTAAAAACAACAAAAATATTCCATGGAAATAAAATTTATAGGAATTATGAAAGAAATAAAACTTGAAATTATAAAGAGGTGTTAAGTTTTGACATTGCCGCAATATTTCACTTAATTATAACAAAATAAATCACTTCACATACCGGTACACCAAACACGTAAGAAATAAATTAAGTAAATAATAATAATCCCAAAAGAACCCACAAAACAAGAAAATTAAAAAATAATGAAACAAAATGTTAATAACGAAAACAATAACAACACCATAAAGAACAATAGAAAATACAATATAGGCCTAACTGCGTAATTAAAATAGCATTTCATCAACGTTGCCAAATCGAACAATATCAGTAGGTTATTGCAGGCTACTAAATGGGGTGTGTATAAAACGCTGACTGGTGGACTGGAGAAAAGGTAGACCAAAGCATTGCATCTCACTGGTTGTGTAATAAATTAGCCGAGCGTATAACGGAGTAAAACGAAATTACATTACCCCTACTACTATTTCGTTATTATCACATTAATTAAAATTAAAAAAAAACCTAAAAGGTTCTAACCTATAGTAGTAGGCTATTTAGTCACAGTAAGTTATGTTTACTTTTTACTTAACCTGGCCGATAACAGTATGATTGTATTTCGTTATTATCACATTATATAATTAAAATAAAAAAAACCTAAAAGGTTCTAACCTATAGCATTTAGTCACAGTATGTTTACTTTTTACTTAACCTGACCGATAACAGTATGATTATATTTCTTTATTATCACATTACTATATAATTAAAAATTTTAAAAAACCTAAAAGGTTCTAGGCCTATAGTACAGTATTTAGTTACAGTATGTTTACTTTTTACTTAACCTGACCGATAACAGTATGTTTGTAGCCTACTTTAAAAACGTATGTAGTTGAGTTGGCTAAACTGTTTGTTTCTACACAAAAGAGAACAAGACAAATCCGGCAAGGCTGGGAGAACGCTGAGAAAAACATGTCGGCTCTTTACAATGTAAATTCATATAAGGAACATTTGATTTGAAAGTTTTTAATAATGTAGGCTATGTGTTGAAGATGGTTACATATTTATTTCCCATCATCAGTGAAGTGTAGGGTATATATACTAGCCTATATTTATAAAGAAAAAGTTAAGGCTTGTGTATTTATTGTAGTTTTGATTGAAACGCTATTGTAAACTAATACCCCATAGCCTAAACAAATTGCATAAATAATAAAAAATATCATCAACCTAAACATAGGTCTAAAGTTTGTTTATTTACAGTTAATAAAACTACTAAAACAGATCAAGAAGAAAAATAACAATGCCTTATAGTATCACAATTGAACTCAATCAGTTCTCAGTTTTTAAAAACAAATTTCATAATAAGAATAGGCCTAGGCTAGACATAAATAAAGTAAAAACTAAAGCCTAGACTATTTAAAATTTACTAGCCTAGGCCTATAAGAAGCTCAGATCAGGGTTGTTAGTTCTATATAAGTCTATAATCAATATAATTTTAAATTACCATTTAAATGAGAGATACAATACATGTGTACTTCTTAAAATCATATTAAATAAAATAGACTAATCCTATAAATGTTTTTACTTACGGTCTCCCTCATCGTCAACTTCAAATTCTTCGGCATTGTCTAGTTCCAAAACATCAGCCATTTTACTAAAAACTTGAAATTTACCAACGTAATACTTTATAATTATTTTTAAACTAATAAATTAAGTGTCTATTGTTAGAACAATACCATACACTTTCCACAACTAGTAACCCTAACCTAGAACCTACTGTTTAAAAAACTATTATACCCGTAGCCTAAATGCTGTTCTTTTTCAAATATCACAGATCAAGATCAATTCATTGCCAATTAAATCACAAATAAACTCTAACTAGAGGAAAATAATATTGTCTACGGTTGCAAGAATGAATAATATGCGCAGACTTTAGACTTCTGAGTTCTGAATCTGCGTATTGTGATGTCACAGGCCGTGCCTCTTGGTAATATTATCACTGGGCCGTGCGTGCATGCGTGACTCCGCAAGAGTGAATGCTACTTTTGATGGTACAGAAAAAATACAGTAACTAATATATAGAAAGGTACATTATAAACTAGTAAGTAAGTAAGTTTTATTCATCGCTTCTTTACAAAATCAACAGTATAAAAAAAATATAAACTAAACACACTACATATTCTATCAAATAAATATAAGTATACATATACTTTACTGTTCAAAATATAATAGGTTCTAATTAGTTTCAAATGAGAAGCAATAACTTTGTAGTTTCTCCTTAATTAACACTTATTTTCAGAGTTATGAATTCATATATTACTAAATTGTATTATTCATTTTCTTCTGGAAGTCAATAATAGCTTTTGTATTTAATAATAAATTGTATAACAATTTTCATAATTCATAGTGTATATTGGGTATGTAGTTCGATACTTTGATTAGCTCAACGGCTATGGTACTTGCCTCATAAGCAAGACGTCCCGGGTTCAAATCCCGCGGGGGACCATAAAATATTAAAAACCCAAAAAAACATGCTCGTTAGCCGAAAGGCCCAAAGTGGCATGGAAAGCAAAAAAAAAAACAAAAAACAAAAAAAAAAAAATCGATACTTTGATGACATTTGTCAAAGAAGATTAGAGAGACGACGTTATGATAGTACTGTATAGAAATGTAGTGCAAGATTTATTACGGAACTAAACATTAAACTAAAAAAACACCAAACTCTTATAATCATGCACTTATATTATATTACTAATATTACAAAAACTTTCATGTGAAGGCTCACATTTTATGTGATTTCTTTCCTTTTATTGTTAAATTGTTAATTATCCATTGTCACAGCCTTGTGTAGCAATCGTTGGTGTATTAATAAATAATTCGTACATTCAGCAGAACCGCAGACCTGAGTTTAGCTAATTTCCAAAATTAAGTTTATATGTTTTAGGATTTCAACCAACTATTTTGGCACTGAATAGCTGCCTAAGTCCACGAAAAATACATTACTGTAGTAGAATTTGTTTTCACCTCAGTCTCCAGCCCTCAGTCTCTTGCGGCATAGGATTATGAACAATTAGGGTAAAGCGGGGTAGGATGACGAATGGGGAAAGATGACGAATTCAGTATGTCTCACAATTAATCACAGACAGCAGCACGTCCTAGCTAGCATATTATTAGCCTTTAGCGGGGAACAATGCTACTCACTATTAAAAGACCACTAAAGAATACCGTTGCGTGGCGGCCAATAGGATGGGCGCGCAGCGTTGCCATATCTACTAGTCTTGAACACTCCTGTATTTACCGCTCTAGGTTTGAGCGCACAGTGTATAGAATTATAAATGTGTTGAGTCAGCCGCGTTCAGTTAGAAGCGTGGGAAGAACGTGACAACGTCGCACTAAGTCGATTGGAGCGTTCAATGTCTCGGTGTACACAAGTCCGTCCCTCAACGGTATTCTTTAGTGGTCTTTACTTTAGTACAAGCGTGCATGGTTAATGTTAGTTGTGATTAAAAAAAAATCATATTCAGGGTATTTCTATGTAATTTTTGAATGTCAAAACACAAGGAATCAGCATTCTATGGTAATTTTTTTTAACTTTGTCACTAAAATATTCTGAAAGTACGACTTAATACCTACAAACTCACATAAGACTCATTTATTTAACAATAGTTGTCAATGATAAATGTTTATTTACAAAATGTTGGTTTTGTAAAAATCGCGGGAGGGGGAAAGATGACTAATTTTCAACGGGGAAAGATGACGAATGGTTTTTAATTCTTCATCTTACCCCACATTCTTTTTTCAATATTAATATTGTTTCTTATTTACAAAAATATGTGAGAACTAGTGATAGGAAAAAATGGGAAAATAAGGACATGGAGGCAGCTATATCAAGTGTCACAAGCAAGGTTTCAAGTCTGAACGCTGCAGCTTTGAAATACAAGATACCTGAACCTACACTGAGTAAGTGAGTAGATATATTAAAATTAAAAAGAGTTCGTTCTACAGAAGGAAAAGAAATAAAAGTGGAATTCCCCCAAAATTTAGGGAGGTTCAGAAAAAAAAATCTGCATCACAAGTGGAAAAGCTGAAACAATACGTGATTGACATTGACGAAAGAGCCTTAGGTCTATCACGAAAACAATTTGCAAATATATGTTTTGACTATGCTAAAACGTGATGAGCCGTAGATTTAATGCAAACAAAAAACTGTTGGTGAAGGCAGTGGCGTAGCAAGGTCTTGTGACACCCGGGGCGGAATTTCAACTTGTCACCCCCCCCTCCCCCGAACTTTACACAATAAACATTGTTGAGCCTTATTTGCTTATGGTCTTATGGTAGAAACATACAATTAACAGAAGTTATTTGAAGTATTTAAATTATGAAAACAATGGAGTGAAAGGAAAAGTAAATGCTTTATAGAATTTGTATATAAACATTTTAATGTAAATAACTTACATAAATTTAAACGAAATACAAAATTGTTATACATCATAGTAGTCCTATTAACATTATTATTACAATATCATACAACATTATACTAGACCATTAGTTTTAATTCCTGGTTTACATTGAGTAAGGCTAAAATGGGCACGGACTTCTACTTATATAAAGCTAGATGGTAACACTGATTCATTAACATTAATTATTAGGCACTTCCCGTAATCGGACCCCCCTCAACCTTATACTTGAATTAAAGCTCTCGACGAGAAACGTTTGGGGCAATTGCCAGAAGTTAACATTTTTTAATTTTGCAAGCACCTTTTGGGCGGGAAAGATGTTTTAGATTTTTTAAATTTTTTCATTTTTTTACTTTGAGCGCGTTTTGTAAGAAAACGGTAAGAGATAGCAAAAAATGTTAAATACAAGAGTTGTAGAAAATTTAATTTCAGACTAACGATTTTCCATCAGATTTAAGATCCAATCATCCATTTAGCCACTATTCATCCGAGAAGGGAAGCTCCGCCCAACGTTCTTAAAGCTAGACGATTTCACTGATTCACTGACAATTATTAGGCACTTCCCGTAATCGTACCCCCCTCGACCTCATACTTGAATTAAAGCTCTCGACGAGAAAATTTTGGGAAAATTGCCAGAATTTAACATGTTTTAATTTTGCAAGTACCTTTTGGGCGGGAAAGATTTTTTCTATTTCTTAATTTTCTCACTTTGAGCGCATTTAGTAAGAAAACGGTAAGAGATAGCAAAAAATGTTAAATACAAAAGTTGTAGAAAATTAAATTTCAAAGTAGAGATTTTCTGTCAGATTCAAGATCCAATCATCCCTTTAGCTGCTATTAACCCGAGAAGGACAACAATCCGTCAAACAATCCATCAAATTTCCCATGTTAATCTAATGGAGATAATGTTTAATGAGTTTGAGTCAGCTGCCAAATAAAACAGCTGATTTGTGCTCGGTCACCTTTGTACAAACGAGCCAAAGATTAACGAGATTCTTTAGCGAATTTTCCAACTGCGAGCGAAGCGTCCAGGGGCAGAGCCCCTAGTTTATTATTAAAGTTTAAAGAGAAAATATAAATTTTGAAAGGAAAAGTTTTAGTTTTCGCATTTTACTTAAGTCTACATGATTTTTTTCTACTTTTTTCATACACTTAGGTGGTTAAATGATATAATCTGATTTTTTTATGTGCGAAATTTTAACAAAATGAACTGTTTTAAAAAAATTTCTTTTTATTTAGAACCTCTTCTTTCTAACTTTGTTTTCTGCAAACTGAGAAATAGCCTCATCAAAATTTATCTCTTTGGCTACACTGTTTTCAAAAGACAAAAAAATAGCTAATCTAGAGAGTCAGTAATTCAGTAAAAGTCAGCTCTTTGTTACACTGTGGGTTCAAATATATCAACATTATTCTAGCAAAACAAAATTATCGTACTTTTAGCGACGATAGTAACTTAGTATCTTATATCGTACCGACACCTCAAATTATAGTACAAATAAGATAATTATCGTGTGTCTGGCAACACTGGATACTCGTGGCAGTGGCATGTGCAGTAGAAACACCCTGCTCCATTCACCCCCTTACCTTGTGTCTCCTTCCCGACTCGATCGTAGGCCTCAGGGCTGGCACCCGGGGCGGTCCGCCCCCCCCGCACCCCCCTTCCTACGCCACTGGGTGAAGGCTTCTTAAGAGAATTTATGAAAGAATGCAGGCTGACGATGAGAAAACCTGAATCCACGTCGGTTCATGGCATTTAACCGTGTCAATGTTGGGATTTATTTCGAGTTGCTTAGAGATGTCAGATTGAAATACTCATGTACAGCTGGACAAATCTAAAACGTTGATGAGTTGGGATTTTCCACTGTGGCAACAAAAACTCCGAATGTCATCAGCCCTATCGGTGCCCGTCGAGTGATAAAAATTTCGTCAGCTGAATGCGTGACGTGTGACGTGGTTATGGTGACGTGTGTGTGCGCGCGCCATAAGTGCAACTGAAAATTACATCCCTCTGTTTTTTATTTATCCCAAGGTGAGGATGAATTCCGTGTTGCCCGCCCCCCCTCTGACCCCAGGCCCGGGGAATTTGCCCCCCCCTCTCGGCGGGCCTGATTACGGTATATGGATTTTTGGCTAACGAACTCGTCGGAGCAACTTAAAAAACCAACGCGTGTACTAAATTTGGACCTAATTAGATGCTAAATGTTGCCGTTATAGTGCTAACACCAATATATACATATTTATATATGTAATTTTTAATGACAACCAAAAATTGTTCTGGGGACCATGATCGATACTCAATTTGTCTTAAATAAAAGTCACTGCAACAACTCATCTTTTCCACAGAAATACGCTAAAGAAACTAAATTTCAATATATTATCAAATGCTTTGTTTATTTACATAAGTTAGCTGGTAACTTTTCGATCTTCGCTATGATTGTAATCTGTATTCTGTGACCTGACGACCTGTGAGGGACTGTGAAGTCTGTGTCTGTGATTGTATTTGGCGGTTTTAAATATTATAAACATCATTGAGGTTAGAAATATAATTATTTACTTTAGTAATTTTAATTAGTTAATACATTATTTGAAAATATTTAGTGTACTGTCCCAACCATAATTATATATAATTTGTTTAGAACAAATAAATAGATGTAGCCTATTAATACTTTTAATAAGTTAAAATCGTCTCCATCATTTAGACGAATTTTCGGAAATTTAATTTTTGACAAGTAACATTTCAAGTGTTAACTGTTAATTGTTAAATTGTGTGAACATATAGTCTAACTGTTCAAACGTAACTTATCAATTAAAGAAACATCGACATTATACTATATAGCTTACAAACTAACCTACAAAAACAACCTACAACTTTATCAGGAAAGATAAGTAGTTATTGTACAACCTAAATATGTGTAGGCCTATAAACTGGAAAATATTGTGACTAGTAATTTAGGTAATTTACTAGGTACATAGGTCTACTGTCATTTAGCCTATATTTTTATCTTGGTTGTTGCTCCAGTGGTTTCTTTAATTTGTGGAAAATATCTGGATGGTTACATATTGAGCAACTCCATAAAAAGTGCAATCTGGAAGATGATAATTTGGATGAAATTACAGTATACACCTCCTCATCGATATCGTAGTAGCTTTATTATAAATTCGGACAGTTATCATTTGTGTGTTAAGATCAATACACAACATTTCGGAAATATGAATCAACTCCCGTTATATCAAGTTGCCATAAACCACTAGGCCTATGCTAAAGAAAACAATTTGAAACTAAAATGTACCACTAACCTAGTCACTTGATAATGGAAAAAAACACTTGTTTAAAAACTTGTAACCTGCATCTATGCCAGTTATGAAACAAAATTAAAACTGACTTTGATTGTTTAAAAAAGTATTGTTATATATTCCATCTTAATTGTTAAAAGTGCACTTTGTGAATGAGAACTTTAAAATATTATAGTAGCTTTATAACAACTAAACAATAAAGTTTAAAAATCCTTAAAATTTATCAAACTGTGGAAATTATTAAAATTTTCTGAGTTTTATGCTTAGTTTTTAGTTTTGTAATGCCTACATTAATCAGCATTGATTTTTATTTGATCTAATTTGGTGTAGGCTGATAATTGTGTTGAATATGAGACCCTCGATTTTTACTTCTAATGATTTAACTTAAATCTAAGATAAATCCATACCTGACACATACTGCTTAGGTTTTAGCAAGGGATCAATTTCGGATAGAAAGTGTAATCTTATATATAAAATTCTCGTGTCACAATGTTCGTTCCCGTACTCCTCCGAAACGGCTTGACCGATTCTCATGAAATTTTGTGAGTATATTGAGTAGGTCTGAGAATCGGCTAACATCTATTTTTCATACCCCTTAGTGATAAGGGCTACGCCCCAGTGGCCCTCAAAGTTTCAATGTTAATCTTATGGAAGGTCAATCTTAAGGAAGAAGAAGAAAGATTTCTTTTGATTTTATCATGGGCACAAAAAACAGCTGTTCGTATGAAAAGCTGAAAACAGCTGATTTTGATCAACAACTGATTTGGATCAAAAACTGAATATAATTTTAGGTTAGGCCTACAATGAACATTTTTTTTTTTTTACAATGAACTAAAACACTTGGGCTAATTATTAGTATCAGGTTGATTTGTCTATCCGTGCAAAGCCGGGTCGGGCCAGCTAGTTTAATTATAAACTTATAATCTGTAACAATTTGACTGCAACACTTACTTGAACGGGCAAGATACAAACCTACATAAAGTTTTTAAAAGATCAAAGCAATATGCTTAAGTTTATTGATAGTTGTAATTTGTTATCATTTTATTAATATTTTGATAGTTTTTATCAGTGAGGCCCAAATAGATGAGAAACGATAAAATTCTTGGTATTTCAAAACAATCAAACTATTGTAGAGCAGATAGCCTACTTTTAGTTTAAATATATCATGCGTTATGTTAAAATACCATCCAAACCCTTAGGAATTTTAGAAGAATACAAAAATACACTGTTGAAGTTTTGAAATTAGTTATTTACCAAATGTATGCTATGTATATATAGCCTACAACTGTAGGTTATAAAATAAAATAAAAATACTATAGGCCTACATCATAATGGAAAATATTAATTTGTGTATCTTCAAGTTCTAATTTTTACTGGGTTGTACAGTTTTGTTTCAGAAATCATGAGTCGTAAAGAAGCATTAGCTCAGTTTATTCAGCAGATTCATGGAAGACCAGTTGTTGTAAAACTGAATAGCGGTGTGGATTACAGAGGTAGGTATTCGGAATTACTATCGATGTTGACCATTTTCACGCAAACATTTACCGCCTTGAATTGAAGAAAATTTTTAGCACATATCAGATCAGTGGGTGTACTTTTGACATTTCATTTGAAAAAATTATTTGTCAAATTTTCAGCTCTTGTCAAACTTTTGAGGTTCAAAGTCTATTTTGAATGGACAATGTAGTTGTGAACTGAAATGTTCTATTTTTTAATAATTCTGATTTTAATTCTGTTGATGGTTTGATTAGTTTTTTTATCAATGTTTCTCTTTTATGGCCAAATGCTGATGTTTGATTCATTTTATTAGCAGTCATTGTTTTACTAAAGTTCTATTAATTGCACACTTGCAATTTCGGAATGTTGCTTAACTAAATAGAGTTCATTAAATAACAAAAAATAAGTCAAATTAAGTAAGAATGATTCCTTTCCTGAAATTTAAAACCACATATTTTCTTGGAGATCAAAGAACTAAGAAAATACACTAACATAACAGGTTACGACGTGCACCAACAAACAAATAAGCTATATTCAATAAAACAATTTAACTTGTATTGGACCGATTTTAAAGATTGTATTAATATGTTAGGCACAAATTAGTAATGTTATGTAGGTCTATACAGTACTCTACTTAATTTTGGAAAAGCACTGGGCGTCTTGTTACTTGAGATGTAAATACAATATTTGTTAATCAACATAATTTAAAGAATAATATTTGCTTAAAAATAAATGACGCTCCTACAAAAATAGTGATAATTTGTGGTTTCAACCCATGCATTTGTTTTTCAACTTAATTATGTCATGTTTATTTAACTTATTATTTTTTATGTAGATTTCAAAAATATTAGAATTAATGAGATATTTTGGCAATTTAAAAAAAAATAATTTCACAAGTAGGTTAGCAGGTTTGGCTGATGAGATTTATTACGTTCGGCCCACTCTGGTAGAACTCTTCCACCAGCGCCAGAGGTGTCTAGCATTCTTCAACTTAACCCTTAAATGTATCACTTAAATACCATAATGTATGCCTAGAGTTTTGTGTAAAAGGATGGAGGTAAAGCAATAGAAGTGTATTGATATACGGTGTACCTACATCTTAATGTGCTGCAGTGTTAAATTGAGTATAGTAGATTAGATAGTAAAAGTTTTCATTTGTATAAAAAATGTAAGTGTAAACAGTTTTTATTGAAACATTTTTTTAACGATTGACCATTAGTGATATTAAGCTAAAAACCTCTTTAGACAGTCTAATTTGGCCAAGGTCTTAAATGAAATTAAAAACATAATATGTAGGCCTACAGTACTATCATAAATATTAGATTAAAGTGACATTACATTAGTTCGAAGTTAATCCAATATCTTTTTCATTTGGATTGGCACGAAGAAAGAAAAACAATATTAAAATAATAGATTAAAGAATTTAATTTATACACCGGTATCTATTACATTTATTTATATAGTCATAATTATTGAGTCTCTTATCCACTTTATCTTACTTCATGCATACTTTCCAGGTGTATTGGCTTGTTTGGATGGTTACATGAACATAGCTCTGGAGCAGACAGAGGAATATGTCAACGGACAGCTAAAAAATAAATATGGAGACGCTTTCATCCGTGGAAACAATGTGTTATATATAAGTACGCAGAAACGAAGAGGAGGTTGAAAGTCTCATGAGGATTAACTAAAGTGATGAATAATAATTTTTGTAACCTGTAATTAATTTATGTCTAAAAATATACCAAGTAAATCCCTACCAATAATATGTGTTTTATTTATTCATATTTCCATATTTTAATGTAGAACAAAAACTACGTTTTATTAAATTTTAATTATGTTACAGTTATGATTCATGATTTAGAAAAAAAAAACATTTTGTGAGTTTAATTTTTTAGTTATTGATAATCATTTTCCACCTAAGGAAATAAATTTTGTTTTAAACTTTTTGTCCACATCAGTAGCAATCTAACATTTAGTTGCAAATTTGTCTGGCTTGTCTTAGTTCTGATTTATGGTGTTAGAAATAAACATTGTTAAAAAACGTAGTTCCGGCAACTTACAGATGACAACGCTCTGTCGTCATCCATAATCGAAGCTACCAGAAACATTTATGTTCAAACTGACCTGTGATGTCACACAAGCGTTGAACCACGTTGTCTTGTTTATATTGCACAACCTTGTGTTTGGGTCATTTTTTATTCATTTACTTGTTAATTTCGAAAACAACTTAATTTATTAATTGTAATTTACCAATTTAAAAGGTTCTACACTATTTCTTCAAGTTAAATATGCATAACATGTGTGTACTTGTAGATATAGGCTACCCCGCACGGGGGGTGCAGGCTAGCTGCACCTACTAAGAGGGGTTTGGCGTCCCTCGCGGTACCCGAGTCTAACAACGCCCAACACATTCAGCACTTACAAAACATCCATTCAATCACATAAACACACACATTAAACAATACAACATTCCAATTCTCACCTTTTAGGAATTTTTACTGTGCAGAGCCATTGCGCGTTGGGAGTGCTGAACCTGCCAGAGTCTTGACAACCTCTGGTTTGGTAAGGCTGATGTGAGCTTGCTCTGCCGAGACGTATGCGTGGTTTCTGTTCTGGGGCCAGCCACTTCGGTTCTTGGTCAGGAAGTGTTCGCGGTGTTGAAGAAAGTCTGATTCTTCCTCACAGTAGTTTCGGGTTCCAGACTGATGTCCATCCAGACTGGCAAAAGAGTGCTCGGGATCCTCACGGAACTGGGGGTTTGGAAGTGATCGCAATGTGATCTGATGGGCAAGCCCTTACCGAGTTCGCCCGATTCCGCCTAACACGATGCGCTGGACAAAAAAAACACATGGTACAAAAAACCGTCAAAGATTTAGGAACAAAGAGACATCATTCAGATTCGTCTGATGAGTCTGTTAACAAAGAATTGTTTAAAAAGACAAAGGAGAGGGCTGCTCAACAACCATCTGAGTTGCCAGCTCCCAAATTTTTAGTTTTTTCAAACGCGGAAAAAGATTCTGATCTATCAAAGGTATCACCCTTTGTAATCAACAAGGCAATTACTGGAACAGCGGGCCCTTTACTTTCCATTAGGAAATTACAGAATGGCACAATTTTAGTTGAAACTAACAGCGGGAAACAAAGTTTGTCGCTGTTAAAGATGACTTCCTTCTATGACAAAGTCAAGGTATCTGTAGAACCTGACAGATCCTTGAACTATTCAAAAGGTGTCATTACATGTAGAGATTTGATCCCCATTAGTTTGGAGGAAATAAAAAGCGAATTAGCTAGCCAGTCAGTTCTTGAAGTCACTCGCATAATGCGCAGTGAAAATGGTGAGAAAAAGCCACGGCTTCTTTAATTTTTACATTTGCCACACCCACACTGCCAGAGCATATCTACGCTGGTTTTTACCGTCTTTCTGTCAGACCTTACGTCCCAAACCCTCGACGTTGTTTTAAGTGTCAAGGGTTTGGACACGTGAGTTCTACATGCACAAAGCAAGAAATATGCGGTCAATGCGGCAAAAAAGGTCATAATAGTGAGGGCTGCAATGATGACGCCAAGTGTCCCAACTGTGGTGGCGATCATCCTGCACGGTCCTTTAACTGTGAAAAGTCCTTACTATTATGGCTAAGGATAAAATATCTTTTAATGCCGCAAAAAATTATATAAAACCTCTAGGCCTGCTCTAGAAGGTAAATCATTTGCTGCAGTGGTTTCAAACAAGAGCAACACTCCATGCGCAAACTGTGGAGAATTGGCTAAGACTGTCAAAATCTTAACTGACCAAGTCGCTCTATTCTCTAAAATGTCTCCTTCCGCTCCCGCTTCTGCTTTAGTTGATTCAAATTCCGTTCTTCCGTCCTCTAGTTTCTCGGTATCACAAGCAGAAATAGAACCATCTATCCCTGCTCTTGATCTGAGAACTGGAACTCGGGAAAAAACTATATTAAAAGAGAAAATTACCCCAATAACTAAGGTAAAACAATTTTTAAAAAAATCTTATACTTGTCCATCTGTAGTAACAGGAAGAAGTTCTGGACCCGTTCCAGGGAAGAAACCTGTTGCTATGAAGAGTAAAAATACAAAAATTACAAAAAGTAGTAAAAAAGAAAACGAAAAAGGAGGTTCCCTACAAATCCTCCTAAAAAACCCGATCCTTGTCCTTCTCCACCCTCAACATCTTCCAAGATGAGTGAGGGAAATATGGAAGTGGACAAGGACACACAACAAAAAAACCTTCCTGTCACTACTGGACAGGAAAACGAAAAGTTTAAAAAGGGACCATGTCCCTTCTAATATTCATGTACTTTAATTTGAATATTATTATAATTATCTCAAATATACTATGTTCTGTTGAAATATATTTATTCATTCATTATCTATGTCCACGATCCCTAATATGAATGTGGTTCAGTGGAATTTAAATGGTGTTAGAAGTCACATGGAAGATCTGAAAGTCCTTGTGCGAGACACGTCTCCTCTATTCGTTTGTCTCCAGGAGACACATCTCCATAATTCCCATTCTGTACATTTAAGAGGGTATTCCGTCTTCAGGTCAGATTTTGTTATAGAGGAGAGAGCAAGAGGTGGTGTAGCCATACTTGCTCACAACTCTGTGGATGGTGTTCCCGTAAATCTGGATACACCATTACAAGCAGTAGCAATTCGAGTCGCTGTTCCCATAAAACTAACGATTTGCAGCCTATACCTGCCACCAAGCTATACCGTCCAATCAAACGACTTGATCGACTTAATATATCAATTACCTGATCCGATTCTGCTACTTGGCGATTTCAACACACGTCATTATTCTTGGGGATCTTCATCCTGCAGTCCAAGGGGTATTTGCGTTGAGAGGATTCGATCCGATTTAGATTTGTGTTTACATAATGACGGATCGCTAACGCACTTAGCAGCTTTGACAGGAGGTTGGACGGTCGTAGACTTGTCATTCTGTAGTCCTTCGTTAGCTGCAAGATTTGAGTGGACAGTGATGGCAGATTTGTATAGCAGCGACCATGCCCCTATAAAAATTTCTTTTAGTGATTCCTCTTTTCTGAACAACCGAACACCTCAGTGGATAATAAATAAAGCCTTATGGAATGATTTTACAAATCAATTCGCATTGCCAGAAAATAATCAACACAATTCTATAAATGAAACAGTTGATATGTTTACAGATTCCATTATTTCAGCAGCAGAAAATAACATACCAAAAACTTCAACACAACCAAAACGTCCACCAGTTCCTTGGTGGAATGACAAATGTAAAGAAGCTCTGCTCTTACGCAGGAAAGCATTAAGGACCTTTAATTGTATACCGACGGGAGAAAATCTGGAAAATTATAAAATCTTGCGTGCCAAAGCTCGCAGAGTATTCAGACAGAGCAGGAAAGACTCTTGGACCGAATATATCGGTACAATAACCAGAACGACTCCCACATCAACAGTGTGGAAGAAGTTACGTTCTGTGTGTGGCCATGTTTCCTCTGCTCCTTTGGTTGGACTGATGCAACAGGATGGGATATTGACTACAGACAGTCATCAAATTGTAAACATTTTGGGCTCATCCTTTTCAAGGTTCTTTTCAACTGCCGTGTATTATGATGCTTTTTGGACTTACAAAACTGCTCAAGAGGCCATGCCATTCACCATCAGCATATCACAGGATTCTCCGTTGAATGACCCATTTACAATGGATGAACTGGAATCTGCCTTATTGTCGGTTACGGGTTTAGCCCCCGACCCGATAATATCGTATATTCTATGATTAAACACCTTCCAGAGTCGGGTAGAACAGCTCTTCTCCAAATATACAATCGTATATGGGATGAGCATATCTTTCCTGATTCTTGGTTGGAAGCCATAGTAATTCCTCTATTAAAACCAGAGAAAGACAAAACTGATCCAAGTAGTTATCGTCCTATCTCTCTCACCAGCGTTCTATGTAAACTGGTGGAGAAGATGGTCAATCAGCGGCTTGTATGGTACCTTGAAAGTAACCAACTGATCTGTAAAGAACAGTGTGGTTTCCGACAGGGAAGATCATCTATCGATCAACTGGTTTTGGATCTTGGATCCACCTTATCAGATCGATTTTATTTAGAGATGGTGTCCCTCAAGGCAGCGTACTTAGCGTCACCTTATTTGCAGTTGCTATTAATAGCATCACTGCTAATGTCCGATTACCTGTCCACTGTTCTCTTTTTGTTGATGATTTTGCCATCTACGTGGCAACCAGAAACACAGCAACCGCAGAAAGAACACTGCAATTAACGATCAACAAATTACAAACATGGTCCAATCAGACAGGATTTAAGTTTTCCGCTGCTAAAACTAGATGCATTGCTTTTACTCGTCGCAGACAGCATTTTAGTCCCACTTTGTACCTAAACAGAACTCTACTTCACTCCGATAACACAGTCACATTTCTAGGTCTTATTTTAGACCATAGACTCTCTTGGAACCCGCATGTGACAAATTTAAAATCATGCTGCATCAAGATTTTAGATATGTTACGGGTTTTAAGCGGTTCTCATTGGAGAGCCGATAGAACCTGCAAGCTGCGTTTTTACCGAACTCTTATTCGATCACGAATTGACTATGGGTTCATAGTCTATTCGTCAGCTAGGTTATCGGTTCTTAAAAAGATTGATTCCGTTCATAACACTGCTCTCCGTCTAGCATTCGGAGCTTTTCGTTCTAGTCCCATTAGTAGTCTGCTTGTTGAAACGGGTGAGCCATCGCTCACGCGACGAAGACAACGGCTACAATTGTCATATATGTGTAATATGCGCTCCAAACCTTTACACCCTTCAAATTATATTATATTCAACAATCCATTATTTACACAGTACGAATTTCGTAAACAATCTACTGCTCCCTATGGGATCAGAACTATCCGTATCCTCAATAATCTAGGTTTAGCACTAACTCCAATATATGAAAATACACCATGTTTTGTCGCTCCATGGTTAATTAAAAAGCCTCTTGTTGATCTTTCACTCTAGATATCTAAAACAAACTACACCCGATGTTGTTTACTGTCAGGAATTTATATCCATATGTAAACTCTACCCATCAAGTCAGATTATTTTCACTGATGGTTCTAAACTGGACAATGGAGTCGGATG
>JAGFPH010000144.1:761177-782378 GCA_018207615.1 Philaenus spumarius
TTGTGAATGTAACTAAATTGCCTAACAACTCATTCTATTTCGTAACAGACTACATTATCTACTGTTGTTCCAGAGGATCCTGAAACTGGTCAGAGAGTCCACACACCATTCCATACCACGAGATGCTAAATATCTCTTAGTGTGTCCATTACCCTTGCCTGCCTAAGAACATCTCAAAAATAAACCTACACTTATTTTCAAACAATTTATGCAACAGTACATCCAAGTTAACAAAAAATGTTTTTAAGGCACCTGTTGGTCCATACAGACTTATTATAATAATCTCAGTATCATTACTGTCAGCAGATGACTTGAATGCTTGCGAGGAGGCAGCAGGGTGCAGGAAAGAGTTCTCCCACCACAGCACTAACTAGTGGTAGGGGCTGCCGTCACTATGACAACCACGCTACTATTGGCGAGGCTGGGGGACAAGGCTGCTCTAGCCAATAGCATAATTTTAAAAGGGGTACAATTTAAATTAATATTTGCAAAAATAGTAACACCTGCTTTCAACAAGAATCTATAAAACTATTTATTAAATTATAATTCAGTAGATTATAAATACCTATAGTATTATCATTGAAAGCATATTCTTTCACAAAAAATATATTCGGTTCATACTCAGTACAAAACATATTTAGCCCATTTATTTTTTTCGTAGCAAATTGATCATTTTGATGAATATTTCTAAAGTATCTCATAATATCATGTTGAATAGGGGCAACCTCATTATTACAACTTTTTTCTACTAAGCTTCTACGACAAATAAATATCTTTATATTTTTTTTTACTTTTAGTTTATTTACATTGTATATGTTTCTTGGTTCTCAAAAATAAAAAAATCATTAGTAGATTGTTTCTACATAATACTATTATGTATGTGACTAATTTTATTATAGTTTTACCAAAAATATTTTTGCCGGCTTTATTCAGGTGAAGGCCATGTGAATTGAAGCTATTTCACTGTCCTAAGCTGTGAGATTTATTAGCTTAACATGCTTATAAGTAGATGAAATGACATGAAGTTTTACTTTATTTTGTTTGTAAATAGTGTAAAGTAACTTTTTGTTCCATCAAAACGGTAAGGAACAGTTGAGAGAACGACATCAATGTTTTTTGTGGCCTCTAAAGCTTTAGCAACACATCCCAAGGCCCCTCCTGATTACCCATTAAAAAAGTCGTTTGTCCCTCCCAAAATAATCTAAAAATGGTTTTTAGTCGTTGATTCTTTAATGTTATCAATACCTTGTAAAACATTATACATCTTAGCATTAGGTTTAAAATCATTTAGATAGGTTACTTTTACTTCTTGGTATATCTTGCAAAAGTTGATAGAAATTCCATGTGTGGTCTCCCAATATATGTTTATTCAATAACAATAACTTGTGCTTCAAAAACATTTACCGCCTCTTTTTGAGGCTATGTTTCCTATTTTTACTGAATTCTTTTTAACATTTCTTTCTAAATTATTTATGTTAATTTTATACGTATTCTGATGCTGGACAATGGCATTATCAGTTTCAGAAGTTTGTTTGAAGCACATCATACGAATTTCTAGTAGGTAACATAAATTTTGGTGTAAACTGTGTCTGTGTAACTGGTCCCGCTTCTCCAGCTCGGCTTCTGCGCGTCCGGCTGCTGGTAGCGGCGTCCTCCCTGGTCGGGCTAAGCTTTTCTGCTCTCTTGCGAGCGTACGAGCGGTTGTCAGGATGGTGGCGTTTGGAAGTGGATCTCTTCAATAATCGGTAC
This sequence comes from Philaenus spumarius, assembly GCA_018207615.1. Taxonomy (NCBI): domain Eukaryota; kingdom Metazoa; phylum Arthropoda; class Insecta; order Hemiptera; family Aphrophoridae; genus Philaenus; species Philaenus spumarius. The sequence continues at coordinate 762,927 of JAGFPH010000144.1, forward strand.
TCAGGTGTTAAGTCATATTATGTTTATTAATTCGGTAATAACATATATAACTCTGTTGGTTCCGTATACAAAACTAAATATTACGCCATGAGGCCAAAGCAAGATCAATCCCCCATTTACATTGAGTCTAAACGCGGACGCGTTCACTTCCAGACTAACTGATGCATCTCTCGATGCTTTTCTCTAGCGTCCCCCTCCCTTAGTTAACTAGGAATCGTCTTCTCAGCAATGTACCTTTAGCCAGCCTATACTATGTCCGCTGATAGTGGACCCTTTAATATTTAATATCTTTACTTATTACTTATGATTATTTATGAGTTGAGGGGTACCTGTCACATCTGTAAATTTTGTGTTTTCCTTATCAGTACCGGTAATGTCTTCATCATTTTCATTACCATTTGTAGAGTTATCAGCACAGATAACACAATACCAAGAGGCTTTGGTTTGAACAAAGTCACTGCATTCATCCAGTGACAAATCTGTACTATTCAAATGGAACCAGGAACCATATTTACCTCTACACAATATAGCTTGTTTGGTCTAAGTAATACTTTAAAAACATTTAGGCCTACCACATACTCATTTCTTGTTTTTGTCTTCCTCATCTCAAAATTTGTATATTAAATTAAAATGTTCTTAACAAAAACCATTAAACAAATTAATACAATTAGAATAACTAATGAAAACACATAAACAAATCAGAAATAAATAGGACTTGCTATGATTATACAGGAAGCCATGAGTAAACACAGGACAAGTCACTGTCAGACAGCCATACAATGCTTTCTGTTTAAACAGAACATAGTTCAGGTTCAATCTTATTACCTGTCCAATTAAAGTTAAATAATTTATGTAACAAATCCTATTACCCAAGGTCATTTTTAATGTTATACACAGGGTGTTCCCAAATTATGTTTCCAGACTTTCACAAATTGTTTCTTTGGTCAAAACAAGAACAAAACTTCCAATAAACATAGGTCCTAAAACGCTTCGTTTTCCAGATATCCGCCATTTTGTTTTTTGTACAAAATAATTCATATCTAGAGAATGGTTTGACTGATTGAGTTCAAACTTGGCATAAAGTTTAACCTAACAGAGATATACCTCGAGAAAAATAAACGATTACATCCAATCATGCTTTTCAAAATGGAGGCCGTTTGAAAATTTCAAACCTAAATTACTCCCAAACCGTACATTTTAACAAAAAATGTCAAGACACCTTTTTTGTAGCCCTTTTGATTCCCTATCGTATGATGTAAATGTCAAAACAATCGGATGAAGGATAATAGCTAAGTAAAAGGTAATGACAACAAATGTCCATACAATATTGTAGTATATTACTGTGTTGGTACAGGATGCCGGGTTGAACAAACCAATTAGTACACATAACTTAACTGTTATCCTTCATCTGATTGTTTTGACAGTTACACCATCCGATAGGGAATTAAAAGTGCTACAAAAAAGATGGCTTGACAATTTTCGTTAAAATGTACGGTTTTGGAGTAAATTAGGTTTGAAATTTTCAAACAGCCGCCATTTTGAAACGCATGATTGGGTTTAATCGTTTATTTTTCTTGAGGTATATCACTGTTAGATTAAACTTCATGCCAAGTTTCAACTCAATCAGTCAAACCGTTCTCTAGATATGAATTATTTTGTACAAAAAACAAAATGGCGGATATCTAGGAAACTAAGCGCTTTAGGACCTACGTTTATTGGAAGTTTTGTTCTTGTTTTGACCAAAGGAACAATTTGTGGAAGTCTGGAAACATAATTTGGGAACACCCTGTATATAACACTTTTCAGTTTTTAAAACATTTTGATTTTAAAATTCATGAAATTGTGTAAAAAACTCTTCAATTTCGTATAACTTTTATCCAAATTATTTTATTTTTACTATGATTACTAGCACTTAATTCAGGAACTAAAAACAAGTTGGAACCACTAAAAAAACACACCCACAAGACACATGTGTGTTTAGCTAGGGTAGTAGTGCGAGCGACACTCTTAATAGGTGCAGCTAATTTGCACTACCCATGTAGTTTTGGTTAACTACATTGAAATGAATTACTAATTTAGACGAACTTTAGGACAAGATCAAGCATAGAGAATTTCAGTTAAACCTAACTGAGCGTATATATTGAAACAATACTTAATTGATACGAGTGGAAGTGACAGTGAATTGTTTGCAAACAATAGAAAGCATCGAGGTTCAACTATCGAAATCAATTTTAAACACTTTTGTCCTCGCCCTTCTCATTACTAAACAAACTCTCCACAATAAATATGGTAGAATTGAGATGGGTGCCAAGACACCATGGCATTCAATAAAATGAAATGGCAGATATATTATCCTTGCAAAGAAAGGAGCAGCCACAAATTTTTTGGAGCCGGAACGAATGTACTGCATTAGCCGTAGCACGGCAAAGAGCGCAGTACCATAGATCATGTATAATAAATACAATGGCAGTACACAACTGGGCCAAGGAAGAGCAATGCCAGAGATGGTGTAGATTACCCGGGCACACACAAAATAAACGACTGATCAAGGGGCCAAACACTAAGCTTACCAAGTCCCTAACCTAGTTAAACCGAAAGCAGCTCAAAAGGGCTGTAGGACTAATTACTGGACTTGGTCGGTTCATTAAACATCTAGCAACAGTGGGAGTCCTGGAACATGACCAATGCTGTCAGTTTTGTGATTAGGCCGAAGAGTCGGCAAGACTCATCATATTTGGTTGCAGGATTCAGGACCACAGAAGGAGCTCTTCGGAATTCAGCAACCAGGGGAGCAAGACGAAGAATCTGTCTAAGTATTCTCTTTTTTATCAATATTTTATTACTGGCAAAGCAGGTCCTGTCGTTTTCATCCAAATACTGCAAAATGGCACTCTTCTGGTTGATACATTTATAATATTTGTTAAGGAGAAATATAGTCTCTGGGGTAAACAATTAAAAGAATATAATAAAAACATTGCTAAGGATAAATTATGTTTGCCTTCGGCAAAGATATGTGCCAAAATTTGGAAGGCGTGGATTAAAAAAAGAAAGGAACCAGGTAAATGATCAAATATTTATAAAAACTTAATTATTTATGATTTTCACATTAAGAAAAGATGTTGATCGAATTTTGTATACTATTTTATTAATACTGATGTCAGGTCCACTTAGCCCAGTACATAGTTAATTTAAATTCAAATATTGATTGCTTAACTTATATCATTTTTAAATTCGCTTTACAAATTTTAAATGTTGAGAACTCTAATCAATCGAAAATGGTACTTTTAAAATGAGTTGTCCTCTACAAAATAAGGACTATACAGAGTAACAGAGTGTCCCCGAACTCCCTGGTCCCCTTTTTTGGATTTGTTCCTGGGATCGAGACAAACATATTTCACAATTTAAACATGGGTGCTTATTTTTTCTTCTGTCTGTGTGTGTTTTTTACAAAATAATTAATATCTAGAATGGTTTGACCCATTGAGTTTAAACTTGATATGAAATTATATTTAACATCTATTTTAAGTAAAATAAGTGATTACATCATCCAATCATGCGTTTCACAATGATGACTGTTTGATCATTTCAAACAGAAATTAGCCAAAAACGGAATATTTTAACAAAAATTGTCAAGACACCTTTTTTTGTAGCTGTTTTGATTCCCTATCGGATGGTGTATTTATCAAAACAATCGGATGAAGGAGTAATAACAACATACTAACAACAATATTGGGATGTTTTGCATACTTTTACGAAGATATTTGTATATGTACAGTATGTTTCGTAATGACTCTGCAATATTCTAGGACATGATTCAGCACATAGTAATAAGAAAACAAATAATTTGGACATGTGTCCGGAAACGCTTTGTTTTCCCCATAGCCGCCATTTTGTTTGTTCTCACTAAATAATTTTTATCTAGAGAATAGTTTGACCGATTGAGTTCAAACTTGACATGAGGTTTATACTAACAATGATCTATTTTAAGTAAAATAAACGACTATATCCAATCATACGTTTCAAAATGGCGACTGATTGAAAATTTCAAACCTGAATTATTGTCCGCGAGAGGAAAGAAGTCCTCTGAGCCAGGACGGTATGCAGCAGTGTTTGTATGTTACCGCACGGCATTTGCAGGCGCTCCGCGTTGTCCAAACCTTTCGCGCCCCATAGTTTTGTTTCTGCTAATGTGGAATCCCTGTAGAACAGCCGTTAAGTGCAGGGCTATAGAATACTTGGGCTAGACCAGCCCGCCACGGAAAGCTATGTTTTATTTTTTATTTTTGTCATCAATAATTGTATTACTCTAGGTTTAAATTTGATTATAATTATTTGTATAATATAAAATATACTAATGTTAGCATACTTTTAATTTGATTCTATGAAACATTTCTGAAAAATAAATACGAAATTGAACAAAATGTGCCACATTATTGAAAATAATTGTATTTATTACAATGAACCACCAAAAATTGAATGACATACTGCAGTTTAATAAAATATGTGTAATACTTATAAAATAAAACACATAAAAGTTATAAATACTTACACATAATGAGTAGCTTATATGCAGATATGAACATGACATAATAATTACTATTGACATAAAATATAAAAAAAAAAAACTGCTTTATATAAATTTTCCTTCCCTAGGCCTTAGGGAATACAGTAGTTAATTTAATAGTTGAATTTAAACAATTGAACTATTTAAATTTAAATTAACACTGTGAAATTTAACTTAGCCTACAAGTTTAACTTAAAATTATGTTTTATTTTTTATTTTTGTCATCAATAATTTTATTACTCTAGGTTTAAATTTGATTATAATTAATTATTTTTATAATATTAAATATTTATTTATATCTAATTATTCTGAAAATTTTAAGTGCATTTTGCTAGTAAATATTTTTTAAATCCCATCTTGTATGTTTTGTTGTATTTGTGAGTGTTTTGACGACGTGGGTTTTATACAATGTTATTAAATTAATTAATTTAATTAATTAATTAATTATTCGTACAATAATTATTACAGTACAAACACTGCAATAATTTACGAATTTTACATGTACTTTATTTCTATTTAATACAGTAGTTTTTCTTATTTTAGCGACCGCTAATAATCAAAACCGCGAATATTAAGCCCGCTAATGTCGAGGGATTTACTGTATATCAGTTTTTTAGTAGGCCTATCAACAAGCTTTTGCTAGTTTTGTATATAAATTTAAAATGGTTTACAATTTTATATTGTATAGTAATTTAAGAACTTGTAAACACTATGTACATAAGTGTAAGTATAATCTTACTTGTAAATACAATAACGGTTTTTCTTACTGCCTAACTGTACAAAATTTTACAGTAACAACTTTCTTTCTTAATAACAAACTTTTTTATAGTAATCCTATACTGTAATAAAGTTAGTTTTTAAAACTGGAAGGCTTATCAAACCTTAATGGTTTTCTCAACACTATTAACACAATTAAATAGCTACAATAAAGTAAAATCTCAATTGGCTATTTTACATGTTTTGCCACAGTGAATGTGACCGCAGAATGCCGTGTGCAACGTAAGCTTAGCGCCGACTCAGATAAGCGCCTGCAATTTTTTGAATAGGGAAGAGCTCAGGGGACTTCTTTCCTCTCGCGGACAATACCCAAAAATCGTACATAAAAAAAGTCTATATCAAAGCCCACTAAAGAATACCGTTGCGAGGCGGTCAATAGGATGGGCGCACAGCGTTGCCATATCTACTAGCCTCGAACACTCTTGGTATTTACCGCTCGAGGCTTGATCGCACAGTTTAAAGAATTATAAATGCGTTGAGTCAGCTGCAGTCAGTTAGAAGCGTGGGATGAACGTGACAACGTCGCACTACGGCGATTGGAGCGTTCAAGGTCTCGGTGTACACAAGCCCGTCCCTCAACGGTATTCTTTAGTGGGCTTTGATATAGACATCTTTTTGTAGCCTACTTTCTCCACCCCATACGTGGTATATGGGGAAAGTATTGTTTTCGTCCAAATTTTCGAATTTGAATTTTTAGTGGAATTATCTGTGTTGGCGCTTCCTGAACCCAAAAATATTTTTAGTGGAATTATTTGTTTTAGTGCTCCCTGAACCCAAAAAAGTGTTTTTTTGGTGATGTCTGTCCGTGTGTCTGTGTGTCTGTAAGGATGTGTACAGAGCTGGAGACCATACCAACGGTCCGATTTTGATGGAATTTGGTATGTAGGTGTAGTTCTGGAATATCTCCAGGTGTTTTTTTAATTTTTTGATTTTTAAGGGAGTTTACCCCCAAAAAATAGCCAATAAACGAGAAAAATCAAAATTTCTCAAAAACGGCATATGCAAAAAACCGAATCTTTCTAAACATTCTCGTTTAGGTAATAATAATAGTAACTGAATTTTGGGGGTTTTTCGCCAAAAAGGGGGTTGTTTTTCAAAAATGTTCAAAACCTTTTTGCGTGCGTCTATACAGGCCTAATTGACATGTTTGGTGCAAATTTGTTCGAAATGGATCGAATAGTTTAAATAATAATATAATATGGATGTGTGTTACATGCATCTAATATTTACCATGGTAACATTAGCCTACTTTTGCAATTCTAAATAACCACCTCCTAAGCTACTCTTGGGAAGGTATGAAGTTTCAACTGGGAGAAAATATGTGGCAGTTATCTGGTACCGCTTATTTATTCTGTATTGGTTGGTGTAACTGTCAAAACAATTGGATGAACGATAATACACGAGCCGATAGGACATTAATATGGCTACAAAAGAGGTGTCTTGATATTTTTTGTTAAAATGTACGGTTTTTGGGTAATTTCGGTTTGAAATTTTCAAATAGTCACCATTTTGAAACTCATGATTGGATTAATCGCTTATTTCACTTGAAATAGATCATTGTTAGATATTACTTCGTATCAAGTATGAACTCAATCGGTCAAACCTTTCTCTAGATATCAATTATTTTCTAAACAAACATAAACAGCAGACGAAAAGGTAAGCACAGTCTATATATTTATATTGTAAAATATGTCCAAGGAACAAATCCAAAAAAGGAGACCAGAGAGTTCGGGCACTGTATTTTTTATTGGTGTAGATAGTGTCGTTGTACCAATATGTAGTCATTGGAAGTGAAATAAACGGTACCAGAAACTGGCACATACTTTCTCACAAACATATTTAAATTATTAAACAGATTCACAGTGACTTCATTGCTGTAGGAGGGGTAGGAGAGGTGATTTTAAACTAGGAGATTAACTAATAAATATTCTTAATATTAGCTAGAGATAAAACTATTCGATCGATTTGGAACAAATTTGCACCTAACACGTCAATTAGGCCTGTATAGATGCACGAAAAAAGATTTGAAAATATTTTAAAAACAACCTCCTTTATGGCAAAAAAACCCCCAAAAATCAGTTATTATTATTATTAGCTAAAAGAGAATTTTTAGAAAGATGTTGTTTTTGCATATGGTAGGGTACATTAAACTCATTAAAGGCTACAAATAAGCCAAATTTTATCAAAATCGTTATAGCCGTTTTTTTAATAAAAAATAATAACTGATTTTTTGGGGTTTTTTTTTGGCAAAATAGGGGTTATTTTGAAAATTTTTCAAAACCGTTTTTCTTGCATCTATACAGGCCTACTTGACATGTCTGGTGCAAATTTGTTTGAAATCGATCGAATAGTTTTCCTTCTAGCTTTGTATACATGCAGACATACATACATACAGACAGAAATTTTGTAAAAACCACTTTTTTGGACTCAGGGGGTCCCAATACGGATATTTCCACAAAAATCTCACCATCAATTTTTTTTGCGATCACTATACTTTCTCTATACTATACTATAGTGAGAAAGTAAAATGAAAGGCTGTCCGTTGGTAAGCGCATCACTTGAGAACTTCTGGACCAATTTGGCTATTACTTTCTCACTATACTATAGTATAGAGAAAGTATAGTGATTGCAAAAAAAATCGATGTTAAGATTTTTGTGGAAATATCCGTTTTGGGACCCCCTGAGTCCAAAAAAGTGTTTTTTACAAAATGTCTATTGTCTATCTCTATGTCTGTATATATGTATGTCTGTATGTAATACCGGGGACCAGGGGGGTAATACAGATGAAACCACAGTATTTCTGGACCTGAATTTTAATGTATTTTGTAACATACGATTTAACACTGAGGTACTAGTTTATTTTTCAAAACATTGTATTTTTATTTTGTGTAAAATAATTTTGCCACTGCACTTTGTTTTGTTTGCCACGGCACTTTGTTTTGTTTGCCACGGCACTTTGTTTTGTTTGCCACGGAACTGGTTTGCTGCGCACGCCTATGACTAGTTGCAGAAGGTAGGTACGTTTCTCAACCTGATCTAAATTGATGCGAAATTTAAGTCCAGCATGATTCTCACTTCTATTTTTGTACAGTAAGTTATATACCGACCGGTTAAACATTTTTGTACGAAATGTGTACCAACTTTTAAAGGGAACTTTAGGATATACTACATTTTATGCAAATACACTTTTATAAAAAATGCATTTAATTCTTTGAAATACGGACTTGGCTACTTTAATTCACTTAAATAAAATCACAAAAAAATAAGATGTGACATAACCTTACTTTTGTTTGTTTAGCAGTAAACGAATGAATGCTATCAACTGGCAAATTTACCATCGGCGTCGGCCGCAAATTTACGCGTTTCGCGCTATGTTCTAAAGCATTTTTATTATACTTTATCAACCTTATTAAAAAATCGCAGATATACGAATTGTAGATTTTAATGTCTACTTTCAAAATCCGATTGGTAAATTTAAAACGGACCAATCAGGTTAATTGGGCGCATTATTCAAGATAGTGGCCACATTGTTTATACTGCAATTGTGCAAAAACCATTAATGCGAAAAATTTCATCTTCTTCCTGTTTGAAGAACACATGATAAACAATCATTTTCTGAAAAATCTGCCCTTAATATTGTAAATTAACAAAGATGTAGGTTTTTTTGGAAGTATCGTGATCCATTCATCACTTTTTATAATATTAACGAAAAACCCAAAAAGTCCTAATTTATTGTAATTGTTGTTTATACAAAATGCGCAAAAGCTCCTTGCCTGAAAGCATTTGTTTTTTAAATACCCTTGTACATACCCTTGAAGTCACTGTTGATGTCACTTGCTGTTAAATTCAATAAGAAAATTAGACTTCTTTTTGCTCTATTGGCTAAATGCGCTAAGACAATCGGCGCAATGGTACATATTTCACAGACAAGACCTATAGCTGTAACCCATGAACAGTAAAACAGGGTTTCCTTATATCAAACGAAAATATAGAATTTACACTAAAATCAATATAAACATCAATGTACAAGTATATCGATTTGTACTAGATGTATCGATTACAAAATATGCTTGCTCATTGGTTGAAAAACTGTCAAATCTCAAGAGTTTACAGAAAACTTCATATCTAAAAAATTAAAAGAGTGACGAATGATTGGAAGACAATGTTATAAAGTTCAAATCTTGACGAATCCAAAGGTGACCTTATTTTCTTTTCAAAACAAGTCTGTCTATCGACTATGAGCCTTAGAATAGTGAAAAGTTCTGTGTCTTTTCTTTTTGTTTCTCGTGCGGCGTCATATTTTTAGACCACTACAATTATTACAAACGATGATTACATAATATGTAAATATACGTTTTATAGCAAATTTGTAAATACAAAAATTTACGTTTAAAACATTTCCTTTCCAATCGTTTTTGTTCTATTGAGATTAAATGATTGATAGTTGGTGAAATATTCAACACAATCAGACGATACAATAGTGCTGCCTACCAATTGCTCGGCGGTCTGAGACGACAGTATAGTGTTATTTGGCGCTTGTAGGGTTAAATCAAACATATAAATCAAGCCTTAAAAAATGTGTTTTTTTTTTTTGGGGGGGGGGGGTCATGACAAACGAGTGCAGGGCCGAGTGCCAGTTGCCTAAAAACTTTGACGAGGGTAATTTGACAGCCAGAGGCTTGGCGGAGCGAGGGCCAGCCGGCTAGGGATCAGTGACCTGTTCTACTGTGCGGTGGGTGTGGGGGTGGAAAGGTTTTAAGTATCGTTTATGTATTCCGATAACAGTATGATTATAATATTTATATAATTATAATATTTCGTCGTATTATCACTTTATATAATTAGAATTAAAAAAACTAGAGGACTTATCTAAACTGTTTAGTCACAGTATTTTGCCGATAACAGTATGATTATAATATTTGTATAATTATAATATTTCGTCGTATTATCACTTTATATAATTATAATTAAAAAAAACCCCTAACCTAACCTAACCTAACCTAAAACTCTTCTATAGAAATTAGTTTAGAGTCGTACTCTATGCATTTAATCTTACCCCTCCCCTGAATCACTTCCGCTCTGGGGAGTCGACTGGCCCTCGGCCCTATCTGGCTGTTTTGACAGTTTATGACCCCCACGGCAAAAGATCGGCTGGCCCTCGCTCCGTTTTCCATGACAAACATGACTCTCCCCCTTTATCCGCGCCTGTTTACTATATTATATCAGGGCTATAGATAGCCCTGATATTATATAGCCTTAGTGCAGCCAAAAAAGAATTCCTCTTCCACAAACTCGAATCTAACAGGTAGTAATTTAGTTATTGGATCATATTTACTGAGCTTCTCGTCCAGTTGTCTACAGTTGGAATTTCAAACACGGATGCGTAGGTCGAACCTAGTTAATACCAGTAAAATTCACTTTCCTCTGATGATTGACTTAACTATATTTTTCAGGTCTAAATTGTGTTATTGTGTTATCAAAACTGTCAACTTTATTGATTTGTAAGATGACTATGCAAGACTATGTAGGCCTGTGCAAGAAAAAATGGTGAACTTCCCCTAAGGGTTTACATCATTATTGAATTATGATAAAAAGCTTTCTATGATAATTTCTATTTCAGAAACATTTTCATTCTAAGAAATGTTGCCAACATCAAATCTACTTAGAATCAAGTCAAATTATAACTGTTTCCTTCGTTATAACAAGGCATTATGTCAATAGGTCTAAAGTAAAACAATATGGCGGAGGAGGGATAAAAGGGGAGGGGTTGGACATTCTTCAGACCTAATTAAGCATCGACTCAGGGGGCCTGCTGTTCCATACAGCATGTCGGCAACATAACCTCAACTAGTTAAAGCTAATAACTTGCCATCTCCATCGACAAAGGACTTGGTACTTTAATTACTTACTGGGCTTTTTAATTATGACGGCTATGACGTCATTGTTCAGGTAAACACGACTGGATGTGACGTGGGAATGGATGACAGATGATTGGATCTGTGCGATGCTATTTTAAATACTGATTAGTTTCGTTTAATTTAATCAATCAAAGGATAGCCTATATTTAAGCCTATGTTATATTTTTAACAACACTCCTAATTAATTATAATTTTAACTGCTGTAAATATTTCTGTTACATTAAATATTTCCAATAACGATTTTCGGCTAATTGGATTTTCGGCTTTGTTATTGCAAAAAAATAAATAAATAACTGATAAGTTATCTAATTATCCAAAATTGTTAATTAACACTTTTTTCAAGTTAACTTTTAAAGTTTTTTTCTGAACTGTCATTCCTAAAAGCATTTTGATTTTGAAAGGTATGCATACAGGAGCTTACCCTGAAATAAGATAATATTTTCTTAGGAGAATTAGTCAATTGTTTTTGGACATTCGATTTGGATACTGTAATTTTAAATGCACATAAAGTTATCATTCCAATTTTTAGTCCAATGTCAATAAAGTATTATATATGGAAATATTTGATGGCGTTTGAAATGTAATTAATATATACGTACAATGATGTTTAAAATGCAGTTATTTAACAGATCAGTTAACAATAAATACAAAGTAGTGGTTAAAAACATTTATGTATTTACTAGCTGACCCGTACGGCGTTGCCCGTGGTGGTTGGTATTTCCAGTCTTTTTAACGTAATTGTATTCTTTTTAAGTGTTCAGTCAGTGAGTGGTATTTGGCTTTTATATATCTTAAATAATTAGCCCAATAATTGGTGTTTTAGTTCATTGTAGGCCTAACCTAAAATTATATTCAGTTTTTGATCCAAATTAGTTGTTGATCAAAATCAGCTGTTTTAAGCTTTTCATACGAACAGCTGTTTTTTGTGCCCCTGATAAAATCAAAAGAAATCTTTCTTCTTCTTCCTTAAGATTGACCTTCCATAAGATTAACATTGAAACTTTGAGGGCCACTGGGGCGTAGCCCTAATGTCCTAGGACTTCGGTAAATGGCCTAAAACCTTCCCAGGGTTAACCTGTGTTACTATGCAAAATTTCAAAGCAATCGGATGGACGGTTTGGTAACGCATAAAGGACAAACATACAAACAGACAAACGTACAAACAGAAGGACATACATTGAATTTTATATATGTAGATAAAGCAACAATATAAAACATGTGACAATTTAATTATTACAATTTTAAAGTTCTTTCACAAGTGCAGATTTGAACCATTTTCAGCAAAAATACAACTTTCCAGGCCAATAGATACATTTTTATGTAGCTAGCCTATTTGTAATAACATAAGACCTGATAAACTTCCACTCCCCTGCATTGTTCGTCTGTTTTGTTCGTGTATAAAAAACTTTTCAGCTAAGTTTTTAGTCAATGGCAGCGTGCAAAGATAGTGAAAAAGGATAGCAATATTAGTTTAGTACCCATTTGCAGCCAAGGCATAAGACAGTGTTAAAACGCAGATGATTCTTTTATAGCTTCCAATAATTCCAACACAAAGTAGTGCCATTGTTTCTGGAATGACTTCTTAGTAGAAACTTGTGGTTGCTAAAAACTCTTTGCCAATTTGTGATTATCTTCTGGTGGTTTCATCTAGGCTTTGAACTAGGATATCAGCAAAAAGTTAAAACCCCCAGTATTTAGTCCAGTCTTATTTGGAGTATTGGCCGGTACTTTGACTCGGCTCTTTGGGACTTAGCTGTTTGAAAAAACAACATTCAAATCAAAACTGGTTTCCAGTTGCTCAGACTTATAAATGATTTTGGGTCCTGCCATTTACATTGAACTGTATGGATTATTCGTTTCACCATTTCAAAAGATAAGCCTATTTCAGGATTTGAGTTGTGACGAATATGAAGATGTAAATAATAAAAGGAATTGAAGATTGAAGATGGGCGTGCCCTATTTGCAATGAATTTAGTGCCCTTGGTTGTCTCTATAATCATGTTTCTCTACAAATATTGTTTCACAATAGCCTTTAATTTCTCCGAAGAATCTTTAGTTCAGTCACTAATAAACAAGTCCTTTTAAGCGAAGCAAGGATAAAAGTAATTGCTTCGTAAGCAACAACTTCTAAATATCATATCAAAAAGGTATTTAGCAAGCATTTATTAAAGGCACAAATAGTGTAGGTATATGTGTAAATTATTTAATATCCATTCACTTGAATACATTAGAAACATCGAGACAAGTTGTAGTTCTCATCATAACCTTGGTCCTGGAGAAACTTAAAATCCAGTCCATTACAGGCAGATAACCCATCTTCAATTCTACAAGTGGATTAATGTTTAAACAAATTTCTGTAAAAACCAAACTATAACTTACTGTTGAATTTTATAACTTATAAACGAGAATTTTTAGAAAGATGCGTTTATTGCACATGGTAGGGTACATTAAAGGCTACAAATGAGCCAAATTTGATCAAAATCGTTAGAGCCGTATAAAAAAATAATAACTGATTTTTTGGGGGGGTTTTTTGAAAAAAGGGGGTTGTTTTTCAAAATGTTTCAAAACCGTTTTTGGTGCATCTATACAGGCCTACTTGACTTCTGGTGCAAATTTGTTTGAAATCGATCGAATAGTTTTCGCTCTTGCTTTGTATACATACAGACATACATACATGCAGACAGACATTTTGTAAAAACCACTTTTTTGAACTCAGGGGGCCCCAAAACGGATATTTCCACAAAAATCTCAACATCGATTTTTTTGCGATCACTTTACTTTCTCTATACTATTTATATTATAGTAGAAAGTAAAAATTAATGAAAATACTGAATTACAAACAGCTCAAAAAGAGAAATTTGAACAATATCTAATATATTTTAATGTGTATTTTTAATACTTTAAATAATTTCTAAATACCATTTTTTGGTAAAAAGCAGTGACGAAAAATAAATGTTAAATTTTGTGGGATTGTCACCTTTTAATGGTTGTCCTACCCAGAAAATGAACGGTACTAGTGGGAAATACTAAAGATGTTTTGTTAAATAATAGGTCTACATTCATGTGATTAATTTAAGAAAAAACGAAGGTGCCGTTTGTGGTAATTTTTCAAGAGAGGACTAAGTTTTTTACAATTCAAACTTTCCGACTATTGGGCTAGTCAGTCATAGTTTATAAAATAATTGGAGTCGTGAAAATGTTATGTATTATGCAGTAATATAGTTATTGTGGAAATAACCAGTATACAGGACGTAAATAATATATTATTTAATAAAAACGCAAAACGACATTATTAGTGATTTTGAATTAACTCAATAAAATATAGGTAAATAAATATAATAACTAACTACATGTTTGAAAATAAATATAACGTTTTCAAATTAACTTGTACACTGTAAACAATCTGTTGTTTTAATATTTCAGCAATCAAATAAATATTAATTGCAAAAAACATTTAGTAGACAAACAGTTGACCCATGGTGGTCAAATAAATGAAAAGTAATTTGGTCGCTGTTGCGGACGTCATGCTGTGAATGTGGGTAACCTGCTTCATGTGAATAAAAGACGATCAATGTCAAATAATTTCAAGTTTGAAAATAATTGCAAATACGCAGACGTACATTCTGCATTGATTTGGAACAATCTTTCGAAATGAGGTGAGGCTAGGCCTAACTTCGTAATTTGTTATTTGCAAATAAAGTTCAATGTAGGCCTGTTTCGTGAACATTTTTGATGAGTTAGTGTAGCTTATATCAAACAGATTATGTTGACGATAAATCGATAATATTATTTGTAATGTTCGTAGTAACATATTTATTCTAGGCTACGAAAAGAAAAGATCACATTTTATAAAAGAAATTAGAGGGTATTTAATAAAAGAAACATCGATAAAAAGGAAATATTTTATGTTACCATAGTTTTAATCTGCCTTGTTTTTTCGTTATTTATTGAATGGCGGCCGTTTTGACTCTTCTTATTCAGTCATTGTCATTATCGTTGTTATAAATTAAAACATAGGCCTACTTATACTGCACGCGCTATAACTTTGCACTTGGGATTTTTGGAGTTTACTGTGAAAATGGTATCGGCAACGTCGCACTGTTGAGACGAGCGGATGAGTCTTATCGCGCTGACTCACAGGTGCACTTCCTGAGAAGGCTCTTTCGAAATTGCAAATTATAATTTTTTCTTCTGATACATTTTTCAATATTTCTTTATCATAACATGTTTGGTCATACTTTGCTGATAATAAATATCTAAAATGTATTAAAATTGGACAATTATAAGTATTGTGTCTAGATGTACAGGGTGATTCAGTAAAGCGTAGCGGGCTATGCAGATTCAGATTCTACATGCAAAAATAAGTCGAAAATGTAGTATAACATTTTTTCGATTTCGGCTTAGTTTAGCCGTAATTCGCCATTTTGTTTTTTTTACAAAAGTTCACTGTGACTCTGGAAATAGATAAGATATAAAGTTCAAATTTAGAATAAGCATTTTATATGTTACAATTAAAAAGTATACCAAACACAAAGAATTTATTTTTATAATTTTCAAAAAAGCGGCCGTTACAAATTTTTAACGTGGAATATCTTAAAAACCGTTAACTTTACAAAAAAATTACAAGAGACAAAATATTTTTATTTTTTAACGACAGACAGTAGTTTTTTTTGTAGTTTCAGTAGGTCAAAGGATAACCGAGTTATCGACAAAAACATAATTTCTTGGTAATTGTCTACAACAAACAAAATTAGCCTAAAATCATATATTTTTTAAATTTAACAAAGTTTTTAGTTAATTTTGTAGCGGGCTATTCAGATTCAGATTTTACATGCAAAAGTAAGTCGAAAATGTTGTATAACATTTTTCGATTTTGGCTTAGTTTAGCCGTAATCCGCCATTTTGTATTAAAAAAAAGTACTTTGTATTGTACTTTTTACAATAAGATATTTAATGTGAGCAGGTTAAAAACGACATTTTTGAAAGTTTATATTATTTTGAATTTATTATTTTGTTAATAGTATTTATTTTATATTTAAATGTTAATTTTTCCGCAAAACGATCACAATATATTTAGTTTACCCTTTTTCCAATACTATTAGTTGTCTGATTACAAACATTTTTATATATTATTTCTTGTTAGAAAATTATCTTTAAGATGCATAGTCATAATGAACTTTTCATTAAGTTTTGAAGAAAAAGTGTAATTTTACTAGGAGCCTAGTTGTGAGTCATCGTTCAACCGGATACATTTGATAAGTGGGATGGGGTAGCGAGCCGACCCGCAGCGTTGCCAAACTGTACAAGTCCCAAGTGAAAAGTTATCGCGCGCAGGGTATAGTAGTGACGCCCAGAGAGGTGTGAGGGTGCGTTCTGGACCAGGTTTCACGCCCAAAGGGTTGTCAAATTTAAAATTTGCTTACTGGCATTTTAGTATTTAATCAAATACAATTTTGTTGATAGTTTATTGACCATTTCATAAATCATACGATAAACAGGAGTTGATTCAAACGGTAAGTTCACCGTGATACAGATCAGAGTAGGTTTAAGACTGTTTTTATGAGTGATGACAAGACAATAAAGTTGATTATTGAGATAGACAGGGATGCTCTCGAGGTTAGTATAGTTTAATATTTTTGTGATTCACTCCCAAACTTGACTTCAGCTTTTACGTTTGATTTAACTATTGCTGTATGTCTACAGCTTCTTGTGAGTGAAGTTTTTCAAAACTGAAACTTATAAAGAGTTACCGGTACCTACCATGAGCCAGGCAAAGCTTTGTAGTTTAGCCAATGATTACTTAAATAAATACATTGAAGTATTCATTGATTTAGCTGTCCTTTTTAGTGCAAATTCTGTAGCTAAATTATTTATTTTGATAACATCGTATCAAGGTTTGCCGAGCAGAAAGTTCGTAAAAGGATTTGAATTCAAAGTAAGGATGTAGTCTTCGTGATTAGATTTTAAACACAACACTGACTACAGAACCAATGATTATATTACTTTCTCCCCCATATACGTAGTATATGGAAAAAGTATTGTTTTCGTCCACATTTTTGAATTTGAATTTTTAATGGAACCATCTGTTTTGGTGCTCCCTGAACCCCAAAAAATTGTTTAGTGGAATTATCTGTGTTGGTGCTCTCTGAACCGAAAAAAGGGTTTTTTTTTAGATGTCTGTCCGTGTGTCTGTTAGGATGTGTACAGAGTTGGAGACCATATCAACGGTCCGATTTTGATGAAATTCGGTATGTAGGTGTAGTTTTGGAATATCTCTAGGCTTTTTTCAATTTTTTCAAATTTTTGATTTTAAGGGGTTTTAACCGACAAAAATTACCAAAGAATGAGAAAAATCAAAATTTCGCAAAAACGGCTCTAATGATTTTGATACAATTTAGCTTATTTGTAACCCTTAATGTACCCTACCATATGCAAAAAACAGCATCTTTCTAAAAAGTCTCGTTTAGGTAATAATAATTATAATAACAGATTTTTGGGGGTTTTTGGCCAAAAAGGGGTTGTTTTTCAAAACCTTGTTTCGTGCATCTATACAGGCCTAATTGACATGTTTGGTGTAAGTTTGTTCGTAATCGATCGAATAGTTTTAATAATAATAATAATAATATTCTATGCTACTCTTGGTATACAGTTTCAAATGGGAGAATGTATGTGGCAGTTATCTGGTCCCGTTTATTATGTTTAGTCTAGGATTGATATTAATAGTCTACAGTTTATTTTAAAACGTTAATTTTAGTTAAACAACTTTTTAAGTGAAGTTTCTTAAAAAATCCTACTAATATATCATAAATGTGAAAGTTTGTGTGTTTGTCTGGATGTTTGGATGTTTGACTGTCAATCACGAAAAAAGTACTGGATGAATTTGTATGAAATTTGGCACACATTATAGATCATGACCTGGAATGAGGCAAAGGCTATAAATCATTGATTTAAAGGTTCAAACAACCCGTAAAATAATAAATATTTATTATTATACTTCCATTAAAGCTAAATAGTTGGAAATTGGTACATTTGTTTCTTACAAGAAATACAAAAAACGTAAACCATAGTTGCATTTTGTAGCGTGCTACGAAGGGGTGAGAATGTGATAGCCCCTAAAACAATAACAATTAATTATTATAGACCTACTTCTCTTAAAGCTAGAGGGCTGGAAATTTGCACATTTGATTCTTACAAGATATACACAAAATGTAAACCATAGTTGCATGTTGTAGCGTGCTACTAAGGGGTGAAAATGTGATAACAACCCCTAAAACAATACATTATTATACTTCCCTTAAAACTAGAGAACTGGAGGTTTTGTTCATTTATTTTTTACAAGATACATATAATAAATAAACCAAATTAACATTTTGTCAGGTTCTACAAAGGGTTGAAAATGTAGTAAAACCCCTAAAACAATAAAAATTAATTATTATACTACCATTAAAGCTTTTAATTTGTACATGTATTTCAAACCAGATTTCCATTTTGTAGTGTTCCATCGGTTTCGATTAGGCCTATATATTGTAATGGTTTGGAGCTTTTTCATTACTTTAAAAAAAAATCGTCAATATCTTGAAAACGATGCAACCTAGATTATTTTGGACAATTATCGACACATCTTTACAAAACGCAATCTTTGCCCGTTAGGGGCTATACAACGTTAAAGATATGCCTCTGGGGGCTCTCCCCCCAAGTCGAATTTTGACTTCTATAAATTGCATAAAATAAGTGAGTGACGGATCAAAATATATGTTTTTTAATACAAAAACATGCTATTTCGTCGGCATCGATTCTATTGCAATGATTTGGAGCTTTTTCATTGCTTTTTTCACAAATATCGTCAATATTTTGAAAACGATGCGTCCTAGAGCATTTTTGACGATTCTCGATCACTCTTGATGAAGCACCATCTTTGCCAGTTTAGGGCTATACAACGGTAAAGTGTATATCCCCGAGGGCTCTCCCCTCAAAGTCGAATTTTGAATTTTACAAATTGGATAAAATAAGTGACGGTTCAAAATATATATTTTTGAATGCTAACTTCCCACAAATCTAGAGAGCTGGAATATTAAATTGTATACATACATTAAAGCTAGATAGCTGAGATTTCGTACATTTATTTCTCACGAGGTACATAGAAAAAGTAAACCAGATTTGCATTTTGTCCTAGTAAGGGGTAAAAAATTAGTA